>JASCZW010000816.1:0-107283 GCA_034211315.2 Aedes japonicus | reverse complement strand
ATCCAGGAAAGTCTTGGCGGTTGTGTTAATCGACCTGTGCTGCGGATCTGCTGTTCGTCCGCCAGTTAATCTGATCACGCTGGACGAGGTACTCAAATATTGGCAAGAATGAAGAACGGAAGGCTCCTGGTGCTGATAATGGAGCACAGCAGTGATAGTAACACTTTCGATGAGTCATCAAATTACTTGTTATATCAAATAACGAGTCGAAGACTGAAGAAGGTGGTTGGTTCCGTGTAGAATATCGGTGTTGGTGGCATCGATGATTGGCGTATAAGTTTGCACCCAGGATTTGCCTACAGCGTTGTTACGCAACCTGATTCTTAATAAGTCTAAATACACGTATCTCTTCGGTACACACCGCCGCTGAACGTTCGTGACTGACCACCTGCATTTGCAGCAGGTTGCAGGAGAACGTAGGAAGCGCTTAACATGTTGATGCCGCTTGACATCGGTGCGCGTATTCGACCGGGTCTCTTGATACTGCCGAATATTTTGCTGCAATTAGGAACTTCCAAATTAAAGCTTAAAATGGTCAATGTCAGTAGTGATTTCAGTTCAGGTAAAGGTGTTCCACATAATTTAGATCGACCGGTTGATGTTTGCAGGCAGCAGCAGCAGGCCCTCTGGGGCAGCGTCACACAATGACCGATATCTGAGTGATGGGGGGGGGTGCTGGTGCCTCTCGCCGCCGTACCTCTAATTTACACTATGAGGCGTACTGGGGGGAGGCAGCGATAGAGGTTCCCAACCTTAGACTGAACCAAGAGGGGTACCTAAGTTTCTGTTGATCTCGTTTTCGCGATGATATCATTATAGCAGAATGAAAAGGTGGAATTCATCCTAACTGCTAAAAGTACATTTGAAGAAACGTTGGACTGAACTTAAACACGAAAGTAAGTAAAGTGTTGTGAGAGATCAACGCTGAAGCTGTGTTGATTTAGAGATAGAAGTGCTAGAAGAAATAAGGCGTTTCAACTGAGCCTTTTGCGTTACCTAGGAGGAACTGAACGGCCTGTTTTTATCGATCACTTCCAAAAGAGGTAGGGAACATCAGTACTCATGAGCTGTTTGAATTTCTTAAAAAAATAATTGGAAAAAGTGGGCGCAAAACCATATGTCAGTTATTGCCTGGTACAAGATAACGACGGGATACAAAAATAAAGGACTAAATACAGCAAGAGATCTATAAGAGGATACAGGTGCGGTGGGTAACGTTTAAATAGTGTATTTGAGACTACGGTAGCATTGTCAAATCTAACGTTGGTAAACGGTGTAACAGCGGTAATTGACGACGAAGGCAGGAAGGGGAGGTCGCACCGGCGGTAGTGGTAAGACGCTTCATGATCCATATCAAAAGATTGAGGGCTTGTCGGCCTAGTTTTACTTGGCGTACAGTATATCGTGGTAGACATACACAAATGAACCGATACGAGGGAATAATGAAGGGCACAGCGAGCTGCTGGCTAGGAACAACAGAGAAAATGAATGCATCGCAAGTTACTAGAGATTTACGATCATGACGAATCGGACAAACACCATAGTGATTGGGGTTAGTTTGTCGGTATGTAGAACATATGATATTGATTTGCTTTTTAACTTCGGATAATCTATTAATGAATAGTCATCAGTGTTGCCGTTCTATTTCTTACTCGTCCTCGACGCGGAACAGTAATAATTCGCTATCAACAAAATATAGATTAACTTACAAATTTGATAAAATGAAACGAAAAAATGAAAAATTGCAGTCGATTATATGACCTTTTTATTGAAACATAGTGTAGTGAATCAGCCTATTTTTATCTTATTTGGGAAACAGAGGCGATCTTTCCTATTCTGTATGATAAAAATATGAACTCACGCACTCCCCATCACCTAATCAATTTTCAACTTGAACAATTAGCCTTTACACGCTATATCTACGGTCAACCTTCATAAAAAAAGAAGAAGCTCTTCCTCATATCTTCGTATAGATAAAATTACCTGTTTTTACTTAGCCCGGCTTGACTCAACTAATAACATCGGAAATTTTTAAAGAAGCTCTATGTCGATATTCCACTAGCTCACTTATTCCAGTTTAGTGAGGATAGCAACTTACTCTCGTTTGGCAATAACGGCGACACTAACCAGCAACCAAACGCCTCGCGCAGTCGCATTGACCAACAATCGAATAGCCAGAATATCAACATCCATAAACAACACCTTCCGAGCCCCCTAACGCAAGCCGTCGACTGCACACAAACCTAGGGCACCGTACCGGTGGGGGAAACTTGTCACACGATGATGGCAATAACTGCGTGAGTGGCAGCCCACTATCTGCGCAGAAAGTAGAAGATTTCATCTTGCTTCCATCTACAAACGCTGACAGGCCCCACTCATTGCAGGTCGGGATTTAGTTCACGCACTCTCTTCTTGTGATAATGAATATCGCACTTCACAATGTCACAATTTCTCCTACAGCAACCCACTTGTTTGCAGATCGAGATCATGCCAATTCAGAACATTAATAAATACAAAACTGGCAACTAAACCGGTGCTTGAAAATTTCTGCGTACACGAGTATATGATCGTTTAAAATTAAAATGATAAAAACTTTTCAGGCATTTCCAACTTTTCCTGGCATAGCAATCAATGGAAACGGCGTGCACCAACACGTCATCTCGTCATAGAGCGTAATAAAAGTATCTGGGAGCGCATAATACGAGTGCATCAAGTTAATCCATTGGTGGCAACCAATATCCAAATATTATTTGAACCAGGATTTTTCGTCAAGCCACTTCCTGAAAAATATATATTCGACAATCAAAATTGCTTTTAACACCATTCGCGCTCCCGGACTGACTAGCAGCATTTGCGAAAGGTAGGCTCTACGGGGTCTATAAAACAATTGCGGCCAATTAATTTCGCAGTAGTAGTGTTTTTATAGACATGAAACCTCTTCATAAAAGTCGTGGGCAAAAACAACACGAGTCACACGAGTCAACTAGTCAATATCACCATTAACAATAGAAATAAGTAAACAAAATCGAAAAACAAAACCCACCTCCCACCATTATCAACCCTCTGTCGACAAAGATGTTCCAGTCTCAAGAAATCATGTGTATAATGTTGGCTTTTCCAGTGAAGTCGTTTCCGCATGCGTAAAGTTGACATATACAGGCGTCACCTCGAACCGGGCAGCGTCCTATCACGTCGCGTTGTGCGTGAAACCGCTTCTACCATAGGGTCCTTTATGCAATACCGTCTACCCATAAAAATTGTCCTATAATGTGTTGAGGAATTGGTGTTCTTTATCTGGCTGGACATTAAGTTGTTAGCAGTACTGCTAAATTTTTGTGCCATCGAATGAAACAAGAATTTTATTTGAGATCTTCCACCGCACCGTCAAGTTTCCCAATAAGAACTTTATGCGTATGTGAACAGCTCTGTGAAGGACGCAATGTTGTGCCCTGCAAGAAAGCTGAAGCGTCGCTAGAAAACCATTGTAAGTTAATGTTTTTGATTGAAAAACTCAATTCAAAACAAATATTGTAGTCGTATTTGTGGATTCCACAATTGAAACTAGCAAGTTAAATTGCCTGGAAATTATAAGTTAAATTATTTTCTTGTTCAATGCAGAAAGAAATACTTATCTTTTTGTTAACATTCAAATTCTAAGCTGCCTGAGTTTCTTGCAGCCCCGCCAATTGTCTCCTCAGTAAAGATGCCGAATCCGATAAAGATTTACTTCGTGTCAGTAGAAAACCCAGATTCCACTTTTTTACTTATTTCACCGACACTATGCGTGAAGCCACAAATTCCACTTTATTTCACATTTATGGGATTTTTCCCTTGTACGTCATTCTGAAATTTTAGATAAAGCGCGCATCAGCTAACACTATTCAGACTTCTATCGAACGCCAGGATTGGGCGATCCCCGCTTCCCGACATGTATGTTCATAAGTTCGCCACTTAGTTTTTCACTGTTTGGCCGGTTGAAGCGACATCCGCTGGCCGGTTGCGGCAACGCAGCGATGTAGCCATTTTTCACTTCAGCATCCTTGGAGCCGCTTTGTCGCCCAGGGTCGCCGGCTCTCCAAAATCACCGGGCTTTCTTCGATGCTCTGATTGCCGTCTAATAGTGCTGGTGATGTTGTAAAATGCCAGAACGGGTGTAACAGGCGTTCCCTCAAATGCCGCACGATCTGCGTTTTCGTACGCGGCGGTGTACCGTTGTATTTGAACGTGCGCACACGTCTGAGAATGAAGCTGCTTCACCGTACGTATGCCATAACGGTTAGACAGCGATAAAACAACCATGAAAAAAGACACTCTGAACTCCTCCCTACCCAAATTTTCAAGAGAATAAACGCAGAGGGTAATTTTCACAGCGTTTGCTTCCGTGATGCAATGTGATGTGGGACACCCTTTA
Source organism: Aedes japonicus (assembly GCA_034211315.2). Classification (NCBI taxonomy): domain Eukaryota; kingdom Metazoa; phylum Arthropoda; class Insecta; order Diptera; family Culicidae; genus Aedes; species Aedes japonicus. The sequence goes on along the minus strand of JASCZW010000816.1, from coordinate 102,872 downwards.
CAAACACTTGTTTAACCTAACCAATTCTGAGTCAAATACAAAAGTTAGTACTTAATACCTGGGCACTGGTCCTTCTTCTCCCCTTACAGCTAAACCCGAGTTATTCTGTTGCGACGTCTTTGTTTTCGTCTAGGTAGGTAAGCTAAAAAAGCCCCTTGTCTTCGTTTAGTAGATTTAGTAGAATCTGGTCTTCGTTTAGAAGATTCGTGTTTTGTTATTTTTTGATTTCTAAACTTTTCGGCGACTTTTAATTTCCCCATGGTGTAGAGGCTGTCCGTAACATTGTTATGGCAATACCATTTATCGTTATGTCGTGATTCTCCGTGAAGATGGCTTCAGCAACTGTCGATTTGACGTTACGTGGAAGTCCACGTCATTCTGTTTTACGGCTGTCTCTGAAAAAATCCAAGAAGCCGTGATTTTAGAGGGGAAATTCGTTTAAACGCACACTAACGTAAAGCCGCATTGAGCGTACCTATGCTACTGTTATCTTGCGAATCTGTCATATTTACACTGTATAGCCCTCGTCCGCCATAAACACGAGTTTGAATTTGCGTTGCGCGGTAGTTGTTGCTTGTTTTCGGCAAAATGGGTAAAGGAAAGTATTTAAGCCAGTCGGAGCAAATACTGGTTCGAGAACTCAAAAGTCGCGGTGAGAGCAATCGCGAAATTGCACGTGTGATCCACAGATCGGAAGCAGCAATCAGGAACCTGCTGAAAAAAGGCAAGAAGTATGGCGTAAAAAAGAAAACAACGGGAAATTCGAAGATTACCAATCGTGTCCGGAACCAAATTATACAAATGGGTGACTCTGGAAACTTCTCTGCTGCGCAAATCAAGCAAGAAATGGGGCTTTCCATTTCTAAGAGGCGTGTACGGCAGATTCTACATGGATGTGGCCACTTAAAGTACACAAAAAAGCAAAAAAAAACAATCTTCAACCGGCTCACATTAACGCTAGATTGAATTGCTCGAAAATACATGTCGTGACTACGGAATGGGACAATGTTATTTTTCTGACGAGAAGAAATTCAATTTGGATGGCCAGACTGCACCGTATATTACACGATTTGAGATCTAGGTTAACTTTGGAGGTGGCACTATAATGTCTTGGGCCGCTTTTTCGATCCATGGAAAGACCCCTATTGCCACCATTTCGACCAGGATGAATTCGGAAAAGTACTTGGAGCTTCTGGAAGATGTTTTGATCCCGTTTACTGAAGACGTTATGCCGGAAAATTTCGTATTTCAACAGGATAATGCAGCAATTCATGTCAGCAAGCAATCTTTGAAATGGTTTTCTGAACGAGACATCAGTCTTCTGGATTGGCCAGCTCGTAGTCCGGATCTAAATCCTATCGAGAACTTGTGGAGCATCCTGGCACGACAGGTTTACAAAGGCGGAAGGCAGTTTAAAACAGTTCGTGAACTTGAGTCAGCCGTAAGAGAAGCCTGGAGCTTGATACCTGATAAAACTCTGCAGAAGCTGGTGAAATCAATGCCGAACAGAATTTTCGAAACTATTCAGAAAAACGGAAAGCAAACGAAGTATTAACTATTGTTTATTGTTGATTTTTGAACTGTGAATTCGATTTGATTAATAAAACTACAAGTGCGTTTAAACGAATTCCCCCCCAAATCACCTTTTTTGGATTTTTTTCAAAAGTCATTATGAACTTCCAATCAAATTGTGTTCTCAAATACGAAACTTCTGATAGGCTATGACAAACTATATTTGATTTTTCGTCTCGATCTTTTGTGTTGAAAATAAACGCTAAAATGACATTGCGTTTAAACGAATTTCCCCCACTGTAGTCAAACCACTGCACAGTGGGCTAGAACTGATGAAAACTAAGGAAAAAAATTGTAACTTTTGTTGCTTTTAAGCACTGCTTGTAAACAAGGCCATTTCCGCTTGGAAAATGTCTGGAGAATCGTATGGGGGGACTGGTTTCAATCACCGCATCGCAAATGGTTGTGAAGTTGTGAGCTTATTTTACCCCTAACTTCCCCCACATCTTCTTGAATAATTTAAAGACATCTTTGCACGGAGAGGCTGAAGATCAACATGAGGGAGCCAATCCCATGTGAAATTTCCTGGAAAATCGAATAGATGCTGTTTCAACTACCGCACGGCTTTGTGAACGAAGATATGGTGGTTTACCTCTGGCATATCAGTACTTCCTGCGTTCTTGAACAGTGTATGATGGTATCTTTGCTCGGAGTGGCTCAAGATCAACCAAATAAGACTAGTCCTATGTAAAATTTCCTGGGTAATCGAATAGAAGTTGTTTGATCTATGCACGGCTCTGTGAACGAATATATGGCATTGATTTTACCCCACCTCCCCTTGTATTCTTGAATCTATCTTCTAATGCATATGTGTAGAACTGGATTGTCTGTCTGCCTGTCTGTTCAATTGTCTGTCTCGACCTCATAGGCTCAAAAACTACTGCATCAGATCAGCATGATGAAATTTTGTATGTGGAGAAGTTTTTGGAACCTGGAAAGGGTTCCTGGATGATGGTTTGAGACCCCTCCGTACTCTGAAAGTGGGGCTCCTGTATACAAATGAGGCACAACTCGATAGAACTGATCAAGGCAAAGGTAGAACCTCAAATTAAGCACGTGCAAGTTTTTAGAGGAAAAAATGTAAGAAATGTTTCTATGGTAGTCAGAGACCTCCCCCTCTCTCTAAAAAGAGGTAGGCCTTCTATAGGCCAAATGAAACAACAGAATTTTCTGCAGCACTCTCAAGAACTAATCAAACAAATGGAACCAAATTGGCATGTGGGGTTTTCTGGAGGAGGGACAGATACCTTTTTCTATGGTGGTTTGAGACCTCCCCTCTCCAAGAAGGTGCTGTCGGCGCATACAAAATGAAACTAAAATTTCTTTCCACAACTTCAGATCTAATAAAGCAAATGGAACCTAATTTTGCATGCGGGAATTTTGGGTAGGCAACAAATGTTTCTCACGATAGTTCGAGACCACCCTCTTTCTCGGGGGGGGGGTGGTAGTCCCATATAAATGAAACACAAGTTTCTACATAACTCGAGAACTAATCAAGTAAATGGAATCAAATCTTGACAGGTAGAGGTTTTTGAAGGCAAGAAACATTTCTAGGACGAAGGGCCCTTGTAGGCTAGATTTCTATATGCATACAAAATGAATTTCTGTCTGTCTGTCTGTTTGTCACACCCTTATAGATTCGGAAAGTTCTGGAACTGACCAACGTGAAAATTAAAGGGAGAACCTTCCCAGCCCCAAAAACCCCTTCATATAAATTTTCACGTTGATGGTTTAGAACTTTCCGAGTCTATAGGGGTCTGACAAACAGACGACAGACAGAAATTAATTCTTTATGCATATGAAATCTAGCTTCCAAAATGATTGTTTGAGACCCCTACCTCAGGAAGGGAGGCTCTCATACAAATGAGACACAAATTACTTCATAACTGAGAACTAAACAAGCAAATAGAGTCATATTTGGCATGTGGGGGGTTTTGAAGGCAAGAAAAAACCATAAAGAAGCCATTTATATTAAATTTCCCTTCATTTAGTTGCAAGCGTAGCAGCGCACGCACCGGGTTCAGCTAGTCTATATATATAAATGAATTTCTCTACCTTATACCTAACCTTATAGAATCGAAAACTACTAAGCCGATCGACACGAAATTTTGTATGCAAGGGTTTTTGAGGTCGAAAGGTTCTTATGATAGTAAGAGGCCCTCCAATCACTGTGAAGGGGGGCTCCCATACAAATGAAACACAAATTTCTGCATAACTCGATAACCATCAAGCAAATGGAACCAAATTTGGCATGCAGAAGTTTTTGACGGCAAGGAATGTTTCAGTGGTAGTTTAAGACCCCTCTTCATTCAGAAAAGGGGGGGCTTTCATACAAATGAAACACAAGTTTCTGCATAACTCGATACGTAATCAAGCAAATCGTAACAAAATTGGCAGGTGGAGGTTTTTCAATGCAAGAAATGTTTCGTAGGTGACTCGAGACTCCACCCCTTTTTGAAAGGTGGAGGGGGGGCTCCCATTCGAATGAAACACAAATTTCTGAATAACTCGAGAACTAATCAAGCAAAAGGAACCAGTTAATGAAAGCAGCAAATGTTTCAATGGTGGTTTAAAACCCCTACGTCCTCTGAAAGGGTGTCATACAAATGAAATACGAATTTCTGCATAATTCTAAAAATAATTAAGCAAATGGTCAAGGGTGGCCAATGCACAGTAGCGGACTCCTCGCCTCGTCTTGGTGATGGACAGAATGGCATGCACCGTCGACTTCCCTCTACGGAAGCCAAACTAGTTGTTAGACAGACCGCGCTATACCCTCCGTGTATTTTGTCAGTCTGTTGAGGATTACCCTTTTGAGCACCTTACCCGCTGTATTCATTAGACATAGAGGATGCCGTGGATCCCCTGAAGGCTTCCCTGTCTTTGATAGCAACACAAGGGTCTGAATTTTCCGGGCGTCCGGGAAGACGCTCTCGTTCAGACACCTTCTTCACCACCTGAACATTTCGGGATCCAGCAAGATAACTCGTCTTGATGGCCAGGTTCGGAATACATATCCGGTCCCGGCGCTTTGTTCACCTTTAGCGACTTTGCTATCGCAATGAGTTCCTCATTCGTCACCGTTGCCTCGTCACCGGCCCCAGTTGTGCCGTTGTCAATGCCCACTTGGTCAGGGGTGTTCGGCTGAGACGTCCACTTTTCCGCCGCTATGACAGCGTTAAGGTCTTGGATACTGGAGCGCTGGTCATGCAGGACAAATTTACGGCTCCGGGGGGCCATGGACTCGGGTCTTGGTTCGGAAAGAGTTCCCCAATGATCACCTGCAGCAGCTCTGGTGATTTCTCGGTTGGAGCCGTCGTTCCTCTGGTTTTGGTCATTACTACCCGATATGCGTCACCCCATGGATTCCTATTAGCCTTCTGACACAGGCTCTCAAAGAGCTCGCTTGCTGGCTATTATCTCCCTCTGCGAATCGGCCTTCACGGCGACTAGGCCCATCTACTTCGATTCTATCTCCGTCTTGCGCGGAGGCATATTCATCGGAGGTCAGCGATCGACTCCGTCCACCAATACATCGGCGATCTTCCATTCCTCGGTTTGACTTCCCTTGGCATGTTCGCATCGCACGCTCGTGTAAGCGTCATAACGAGTCGCTCGCCGCAAGGTTCCTGGGTTTCACGTAAGATTCCGTCCCTCTCAAGCGCCTCTTTAAAAGTCTCTACATCAAAGTAGGACGTCCTCCATCTGCGGGCGAATGGAGTGGTTCTGCTACGCTGCCTTGTATTGTGGACGATACAATAACGAACCGCCAAGTGGTCGCTATGGGTGTAGCCATCATCCACTCTCCAGTTGTTAAGCAGACCAGGACTGCTGAAAGTTATATCGATTATCCATTCCGCTCCGTTTCTATTGTAAGTACTCTTGGTACCCACGTTGGCTAGGTCCACATTGAGCCTAGCTAAGGCCTTCGAAGCATCTGGCCCCTGGGGTTGCTAAGACGGCTCTCCTACTCGTGCGCCAAAGCGTTGAAATCTCCCGCTATTACCAACGGGCTTAAGCCAGTAAGCTCAGTTGTCAACGAGCATATTAGAAAACTGTTCAATCGATCATCTTGGCGCTGCGTAGCAGCTGCAGGACAAACACTTCATTCACTTTTACAACCGCGAAGCCTTCGTTTGTGGTAGATGCAACCTCCTGAACCGATTGAACTTGCCCGACGTCCATAATGCCGCCATATTGGACCTGTCTGGAACCCAGTTTTCGTTGCTGGCTGGGATGCGGTATGGGTCGGATATTATGGCGATAAACGATGCCGACTCGGGTACCTCCACACTCTCACCTAAGGCCTGTCCTGCCAGGTCTCTCTACACCGGGACGCTTTAGCGACGGACTCTTCCGTCTACGTGTGGCTTCACATGACTATCTCCCCTCGCCCTCTCCGTGGCTGCGTGGCTGTGCCAACTCTTTGGCACTTTGCTTGGTTAGGAGCTTGACTTCCAGCTCTTCGCTCTCCTTGCATGCAACCTGCACTGTCAGGTATAGTCCTAGGAGGCTGAGTTGCAGGTCCTTAGAAATGTTGTTGCACGATGACGTGAAGTCGATGATCGCATCCAACTGCTTGGACACCTTCATTATTTTAGGAAGGGATTTCACATCCTATCCATGGCCGGAAGAGTCCTGGCCCATCCATGGCCACGCGCTAGCTTGGTGATACCTGCTTCCGATGCCGTGGCACTCCCGCAAGTGTCGGACACTGGCTTTTGCTTGTTCCTGAGGTATTCTGTTGGGTCCCACTCTAGCCGCTATCCAAGTCCACGTGAAGTAGTTGCTATAGTGATCCCATGGTTATCTATGCAAGCTTGCAGGCGAGCAGGGAGGCTACGCGAGGGTTGACACGGCCTTTCATGGTGAACCGTGTTCAAAGCCTGATCAACTGAAGTTAGGTATAGGGCCATCTGAGCCTACTCTCGCCCGACTGGATTTAACGTTTCCAAAGGGCATCGTGGTGAGTCGAACTACAATCGCAAAACGGATACACGAACGGACACCAAGATCATGGGCGAGGTCAAGAAAAACCACAAAAGTTACTGTTCGTGAGATCCAGGAAACCTTCAGCTATCAGTCTGGTTGAAATGTTCGTCGCCGTCCTGTAGCACAGGGGCTGACTAACAAAGTTGCCCGAGTGCGCCCATTTATGAGCAAGTCAAACAAAGCCAAACGGCTCAGGTTTGCTAAGGAGCATGCTGATAAGCCCGTAGAGTTCTCGGAAAGACGAATAGAAATTCGAGCTTTTTAATCGAAAGCGGCCGGTTCGTGTGTGGTGCTGATCGGGTGAGGGGCTTTTAGGCTCGAGGATGTTATTAATAAAATGGAGGACACATGTAACAAATTTGTTTAAAAGGACTTTATAAAGATAACTGCACTTCAAAAATGTTGATATTATTTGGTTGAATTAGTTGAAAATGGGATTTGAAAGAAATAGAACAAATTTTCGCATTATTTTCTGCCGCGGCCTGTATTGTTCCATAATTGAAACTTGACAAAAATAAAGACTCCAGTGTGTTTACTCTAATTTGAACCAAATAAATGAGAGAAATTTTAAAAAGGATGAGGTGTGCCTTTATTTTGCCTATCAGTGAAACGTTTCAGCGATCCGTGAAATAATTCCAGAACCTGAAAGAGAAAGTGTCCGAAATTTAACGTGGACAGGCTTTGGAATGCTTCACTTGCATCAGCGATTGCCTGAATCGAACATTGTTCGTATCGTTGAAGTATGCGAAGAATTACAATCTCAGTCATTTCCCTGGTTAATGTTTTTAGGTTCCTTTACACTCCCGATAACCATAGCCCGAAAACTGTCAATCGCCATTGCCCAATTTCGCCGATCTCGCAAATGAACAATCGACTGTTTAACCCAGTTCCCTCATTATGGCATCTTTTGTCAAAGCAAGCGCGAACGTTACGCGACAAATACCAGTAGGTAGCCCGATTCAAATCTGACATAAAAATTGACACTCCGAATTGAACTAACCGCTATCATCGAGGAGTCTGCGAGTCTGAAGAAACCTGCTGTTGAATGGTGAAGCAATGAACCAAAATCTCACTCGAGTCGCCAATCGTTAATGCGCGCTGTCCATGGTGATATAAGAATCAATTTTGATTCGATTCTCGGCCGCTTTCTGGCCGCTTTCGACTAATTCAGCGGAGTCGTAAAATGGTTGCTTAATTGCATGCTAACGGCCTGCGACTGAGAACGTTTATATAAGGTGAGGCGGTGAGGCAGGTGAAAGACCTCCACGAATGGCTCCGGCATCAAAGAAGGCTTGGATTTCCTCTCATTCTCTTTGACGTAGAACGTTCGAACCATAATGGGAACTGCGATTTTGATTAGTATTCCGTCAACTGACTACCTGATGAAATGCGATGCGATTCGTACTAATTCAGTTTCTTTGTCTCTTCTTATTTATTGCAGGTAAGCATCGCGCTCCGTTGAGGCGTCCATCGTTAGAGGATTCCGGTTGGTGGTATGTAAATTTCACTCTCGTGCGCGAAAACTTCTTAATTACAGTGACGCATTACAATGTACAATGTACTCCGGTTCGGAGTCGATTATTATCGATTCAATTTAACGAAAAAAAAACACACATTTTTTGCCACTCAACAACGCGGGAATCGGTTTTCCTCCGTCGAAAACGAGAGTGATAGTGAAAAGCGACGGTGCGTGGCAGCCAATTAAGCCGAACTTTGGCCAACCACTACTCGCCGGAGCCAAAACCAAATAATGCATTTCGTGTTTACGGCTTTTCTGTGTCAATTGAATAATGGCGGGGTTTCAGTTTCTATTGTGCTGTTGTTGTTGTTGTTGCTGTTGATGATATTTTTCGTCTTGCGTATTTGGATGGGCGGAATGAAATCGAAATTATGCTCCTTACGCGCAATTGATAAGCGATTGCAAGAAACGGTGTCATCGTCAATTGGAGGCTTATGAAAAACAGAATTTCGGAGTATTTATGCGGGTATTTTCATCAATCAATTCGTCAATTTGTCCTTCGACCCTGCATAGGTTCTGATTGATTTTGGTTTTTCTTCATTTGATGATTATCTACTTATGTCTGAAATTGCTGTAAGCTGCGTTTGTGGAAGCAATTGTAGAAGCAATTCCGAAAGGACGCATAGAATTGACCAATCTAATTAAACGCCAATTTCAAGCCTACAGCTAGCCTGTTTATGAAATACCGTGTAGCTGAGGTAGTGTGATGGTGGATGTTCACATAAAATAGGCCACGCAACAGACTTCTTGTTTTGAAAATGTGAAATTTCCAAGCCAGACACGTATTTATTATTATTTGACGATATGATTACGGCATATAATTATAATCAGATAGATCTCACCAAAGTCCGCTTCCAAAGTTACACTACATTGTTCATTCGTGAAAATGCAAATTTTTGTCCTCGATTCGTAATGAACTTCATGCACTCTCGATGAATTAAATTCTGAAATTAATGTTGCTTAACCGCTCGTAAAATATGACACCAGCATTTCACAACTCTGTTCAATACCTGGTGAGTATGCACTTGAAATTATAAGATAAAAGATTCACCTGCCTCATGATTTGAACACAAACTTAATACAAATTTCTATTGACAGAAATAGTTACCAAATTAGTGATCAAGCTTGCTGAACGATTTTTTGTCAAAGAATCTTGGAAACAATTTTTGATCTTCTGGAAGTGTTTTAGAAGCTCTACAGTTTTTCAAAGTTCCGTAACATAAAAAAGGCTTCGTATGAATAATAATAACTTTTCAGATTTTCAACTGCTTTTTCAATCTTGGTGAGTGTAAGCTTTTAAGTGGACTACCTGGGACTAGAAAATGAGAAGAAATATTAATAATTTCCATTTAATTCCAAATACAGGGTGCGGCAGAAAATAATGCGAAAATTTGTTCTATATATTTCAAATCCCATTTTCAACTAATTCAAGCAATAATATCAACATTTTCAAGTGCAGTTATCTTTATGAAGTCCTTTTAAACAAATGTATTCAGTGTGTCTTCCATTTTTATTAATAACATCCTCGAGCCGACACCGCAAGCCAGAGCATGCCTTTCGGACGTAGTCCTCCGACATTGACTGCCATGTGAGTGTGATGGTTGACTTCAGGGTTTTCACACTAGGGTGTGATGTTTTGCCGGCTCGTGCTTCAACATATGCCCACACCGAATAATCCAACGGATTAAGATCTAGACTGCTAGGGGGCCACAAATGCTTCGGTCAAAACTTCATGTTATCGTTCAACCATTGTTGGGTTCGATTGGACGTGGGACACGGCGTTCCATCCTGCTGTAGGACAACGTCCTCGGAGAAGTTTGCCTTCACCCAGGGAAGCACTTGGTCCTTTAAAATACCAACATATACTTCGGTATTGATTTTAACTCCAGCATCAATGAAAACAGGCGGCATTTTCAAACCGTTGGACGCCACCAAGCCAAACATCATGACACCAGCCGGATGTTTGGTTTGAAATTTGAATTTCACTTTTGAATTTCACCCTACCACCTTGGCAATCTCTTTCGGTTTCTTCTGGGCGAGCAACAAACTGGTGATCACTTCTTTCGCGAACATTTTGACGAATTTGCAATAAAACAAATAGAATGTTTGGATGCAGCACTTGAAAGTAAACATAAACAAATGACCCGTAATGCTGGTAGATCACCTTTTCGTGGTGCGTTACGGGGTATCAGATCTACCACCGAACCCTAGTCCGAATTAATTCAAACTAGGGAACATATTTGTTATTGTAGTCAAAGGAACGTATAATTGGCCTTATTACATTTTACGTCTTGTGAAAAGTGACAATACTCGGGTTGCGCCACCGAGGATGAGCTTGGAATAAAGAAAACATGAATTAGAAGAAAAAATAGTAATCTCCATTTAATACCAACTACCTTTGCTTATCTTCGACTTTGTCGAAGATAAGCAAAGGTAGTTGGAATTAAATGGAGATTACTATTTTTTCTTCTAATTTATAGTTACAAGTATTCCACTAAACAGCTCAAACCCTCTAGGATTCAAAGAAAACATGGTTTGTCTTCATATATGTGAATTCTTATTTTCTATTTGATGTTCTATAGTTTGAATTAGTTATGACTAGGGTTCTGATGCATGGTCACTATCGGAGTTATTGTTTGTTTTGTTTGCAATGAATCCGGTTTTGACTAATAAAGGGGCGCGCCTTTGATGAGTGCTCACAAAGGGTTTAAACAGCGGAAACTTTCAATTAAACCTGATTCATTGCCAACAAAACAAACAATGACAACTGTAACAACACCGAATACTTCATCATTTCTCAATAGTGATGAAGTAACTCGACATGCACTAAACAAAGGCTACGGGATATACTACAATAGATCAAATTACTGGTCGCAGTGGTTTATGTCCCGAACAGAGAAAAAAAAAACATAAACAAATACACTTTCGACAGAAATTAGTCACTAGCTACATGAATTAACCCAATACTCAAGTTTGAAAATTTTTGCATTATTTTCTGCCGCACCCTGTACCTTTATTGCTTATCTTGACAGATACGTGTATTTCTTCTACAATGTGCAGATCTTTTCAGTGTCGTGTACTAAAACAGTCGACTATTAGTACACAACACTGAAGAAGTCTGTCAAGATAAGCAATTAAGCTAGTTGGAATTAAATGGAAATAACTAATCTTTCTTCTCATTTTCTAGTTGCTATTTGAAGTTCTATGGATTTTTTCGATGGCATTTGACATCCCAAGTAGCACACTACGATCATAATTAGTTGTAGTAACTTGATAATGACTTAGCAAGTCATATTTATGTTATCTCAACTGATTGGCAACAAGTGTGCTACTAGGGATGGACTTGGCTCTTCATTTTTCTCAGAGTTTTTAAACTCTAAAAAGCCAAAGGCCTACGCATGAATATTAAGGGCTCTTCGGAAATGTAACCGCTATTCTAAGTTCTATGGATTTTTTAGAAGACTTATTAGACAAGTACCACCCATGGAATCTTATGGAAGTTTCATGGTTTTTTTTTAAAAAAGCTTTATGGTTTTTGTAAAAGTTTCAGAAATATTGATGATGTTCTTTGCCCTCATTGTTGTTGCATTCCTAAAATTAGTCCATAGAACGGCTGCTTTTGAATCCGTGAAATTTCTAGACGATAATAAAATTTAAATCCATGAAATCCATGTAACGTACAGGAAAACTGTAGTGAGATATCCGCGAGACTGCTGATAAAATCTGTTTTATGCTGTAAGTTAGATCCGTAGATCATTTTAAAGGACTTCGACAGCTTATGGTTTTACTAGAGGCTCTACAGACTTTATAAAAGCTTTCAGAACACTCGGAAAGGATCTTCCCTGCTTACTTCTCTGAAGTTGAATGATCATCTTAAAAAGTTAACAGACCAATAAGAACTCTGTGTACACCTAGTAGAAGTTCAATAGATTATCCGTACACACTACTGAGCCAAGAAAATGTTTTTTTCGATATATGTATGATATAAACTACCACTCATCAACGGGCTCTCTGCTCTGCTTGACTTGATCAAGTTACAATAACCACTGATTGTACTCATCATTGTATGAAGGTCCAAAAATGAGTTGGATGAATCAATAGGCAACATCACTTAAATATATGCCCAGGATTAAGAGGAGTTTATTTTTCGAAAAACAAGTTCAAACAATTTGTCAAAAATGCAAACTATCGAATAAGAGGATGTCCCAATAAGTAGATAGCAGATCTCGCTCGTTATCTACAAACTGTTAGCAAGGGGTTGTAATTCCTAATTTTTCTTTGGAAGTATGAGCTGTTCAGTGGAATACCTGTATTTCTAGTTTCTAGTTACAATCTTATCTGCCAATTCGGGTGCCCTAATGGTCCCTTCAATATCCTGATTATTTGAGTTTATACGTTGTTTAATATAACATATGTATGTACTAAATATATCTACAATCTGCTACCAAAGGTAACGAGAATCCCAGTAATATTATAGTGAGCTGAAAGCACAGTACACTTAAAATTTATTTTCGTAAATTATCGCTCACTCGTTTCGTAAACATGGATTTTGTACATAGAACATATGTCTCGTATATTATGTGAAACATTCATATTGTTTTTTATCTGGAGAAATGCTACCGCTGGCATAGTCGGAAATAATACATTTATCCCATAATAAAAGAGAGATAGAGAGAGAAAAAGATAGAGAGAGAGAGAGATAGAGAGAGATATTGATTAAGAGATGGAGAGAGAGATAGATAGACATAGAGATGGAGAGAGAGAGATAGACATAGAGATGGAGAGAAAGAGATAGACATAGAGATGGAGAGAAAGAGATAGACATAGAGATGGAGAGAGAGAGAGAAAAAAAGATATAGAGATGGAGAGAGATAGAAAAATAGACATAGAGATGGAGAATGAGAGAAAAATAGACATAGAGATGGAGGGAGAGAGAGATAGACATAGAGATGGAGAGAGAGAGATAGACATAGAGATGGAGAGAGAGAGAATAGACAGAGTAGAGATGCTGAGAGAGAGAATAGACATAGAGATGGAGATGAGATGAGAGACAGACGAGTGAGAGAGATGAGAGAGAGAGAGAGCTAGAGATAGACATAGAGATGGAGATGGAGAGAGAGAGAGAGAGATAGACATAGAGATGGAGAGAGAGAAAAATAGACATAGAGATGGAGGGAGAGAGAGATAGACATAGAGATGGAGAGAGAGAGAGAGATAGACATAGAGATGGAGAGATAGAGATAGATAGACATAGAGATGGAGAGATAGACATAGAGATGGAGAGATAGACATAGAGATGGAGAGATAGACATAGAGATGGTGAGATAGACATAGATATGGAGAGAGAGAGATGGAAAGAGAGAGATGGAGAGAGAAAAAGAGAGAAAGAGAGAGAAAAAGAGAGAAAGAGAGAGAAAAAGAGAGTAAGAGAGAGAAAAAGAGAGAATGAGAGAGAAAAAGAGAGAAAGAGAGAGAAAAAGAGAGAAATAGAGAGAGAGAAAAAGAGAGAAAAAGAGAGAAAGAGAGAGAAAAGAGAGAGAAAGAGAGAGAGAAAAAAGAGAGAAAAAGAGAGAAAAAGAGAGAAAAAGAGAGAAAAAGAGAGAAAAAGAGAGAAAGAGAGAGAAAAAAAGAGAGAAAAAGAGAGAAAAAGAGAGAAAGAGAGAGAAAAATAGAGAAAAAGAGAGAAAGAGAGAGATTAAGAGAGAGAAAAAAAGAGAAAGAGAGAGAAAAAGAGAGCAATAAAAATAAATGCGCGTTCAGTTTCACATTTTAGACGAAACACGCGTATCTGTCAAGATAAGCAATAAATGTTGTTGGAATTAAATGTAAAATACTAGGAGAATTTAAAATTAACACTCATTTGATAACTTTTAAAAAATAAAAATAAAACATTGAAACACTTTTCCAAATTTTTGCTAGTTAACGCGAGCAAATTCCTTTGAATTTTACTACGAGCTCAAAGGAATTTGCTCGTGTTTACTAGCGAAAATTTGAAAAAGTGTTTCAATGTTTTATTTTTTATTTTTTTAAAAGTTATCAAATGAAGTGTTTATTTTAAATTCTCCTAGTTTCCCAATCACAACCGTTCTACTAATACGCTCAAAAAAGTTTTTTTTTTAAATAGTGTTTAAAAATAGTGAAAGTAAAATACTAATTTTTCTTATCATTTCTACACTTGATATTGTTCTTTCCTTGTATTCTCCCATACGCGGGGTAACGATTTGTGATGATGTTGTTTTGAGAAGGAAATAATTTCTCATCATGTGTTCCTGTTTCGAAATACTACCTCACAATGCCCTCCGCTCAATATCAAACTACTTCTATTCAATTTTCACAGCCTGCCGTGAGCTAACGGAACTATCAATACTTTCTCTTAACAACTTTGTTCTAGCAAAAAATTGCTGTCTACTCCTAGAGCCTCATGGTGATGAGAAATTATTTCCTTCTCAAAACAACAATGTCATTTCTAGTTAACTTGATTTAGACTAAATTAAGTTGCATCGAAGTTTCTTATACCGATTTGTGACAAGTGTTGTGGTGGACTTTCAAAACATTTACGAACTTTCTGGAATTCCTTCAGACTTTCCAGAAATTCGCTGAGTTTCAGATTTTTGATAAATTTAATACTTTTTTGAAGGTTCTACTGGCTTCCCTTAAAGTTAATTCAGTCCGACTTTGTGAAGCTATGAATCAAACCATATCATTAGAATAAATTACCATTATTATTATTATATATCAGAATAAAATAAAAGTAAATTTATTAGACATTTAAAAAAAATCATTACATCAATAGAATCTTCGCTAAACATGTGACCAAATTTGAGGAATCAGTGGTAATTTACCTAAATTTCTCATATGTGCATGACGTTGTTCGTGGAGTTTTAAAGAAGTTGGTCGAAGCGTCGCTGGGAAGTTCAAAAAACGCCTAAAAAGCCTAGGACCGTATCGAAAGACCATAAGCTTCTCCAACAGTTTCGAGTTTATAAACGTACGGGCATTTCTATAGGTCTACGATTTTTGCAGAAATTCTACAGATTTCTTGATAAATCTTCTCCTAGAAATTAAACGAACCAAAAAAAAAATAGGACTCCTTTTATTCTCATCAGAAAGCTCACAAATGTTCCAATAAACATATATAATTTTTAGTATATTATCGTGTAAACCATAAGTTTACAACCATAAAATGACACTTCAGAACTAATGCAAATTGAAATTTCTATGAATTTTGAGAAGCTCTCTGGGTGTTCTGGAAACGTTTTCGAAGGTTCGTAAGTCTTCTTCTTGTCAAAAGTTTTCCAAAGTTTTCAAATCTCTTACGGACATTTACAATACTTTTGAACGTTCAGAAAGTACACAGATTTCCCACAAATTAAACAGATTTATCAGAAATTTTTATATACATCTTTAAAGCTCTATGGCATTAAAAAAAAAGGATAGCAGGAATCACAAGAGAGAGGCATAATGATTAGTTGAGGAAGCCATTCTAACAAAACTTGTAATTTCTCTTAGGAAACGCTTTAAAGATTAACCGTTTCTTCAAATGGGTTCATCGCATTTCTACTTTTTTGTTTTCAACGGAAGTTCGACGTTTTTGCCAATTCTGTGAACATTCTAGAAATTTTACAAACAGGTTCGGCTATTTAATGCACTCTTAAAGATAGAAATATGTCGAAAACTTTATGGATTTTCAGAAAAAGTACTTTTCGTAAGTTTGTAGTCAACCCAGAAGCTCTAAAGGGCGATACGGTCAAAATTTGGTCAATATCAACTTGACGTATTTCTTTCAATTTTGCATTTAAAAAACCTGAACACCCCTCATTTTGAAGGTGTGTGTGTAGAATGTTGCTCCTATTTTGATTTTGGAATTCACTCTTCAGTTGTCAAAATGCCGTCCAAGCAAGAAGAGCAGCGTATCAAAATTTTGCTCGCCCATCGCGAAAATCCGAGCTACTCGCACGCAAAGTTGGCAAAATCGCTAAAAGTTGCCAAATCAACCGTTACAAATGTAATTAAAGTGTTTGGGGAACGTTTGTCGACAGCCAGGAAGTCTGGATCGGGGGAAATCGAAAACCGGAAGCCGCTGAGACGACAAAGAGAGTTGCCGGTAGTTTCAAGCGAAACCCTAACCTATCTCTCCGAGATGCCGCAAATAAGCTGGGTGTATCGTCTACAACCGTGCATCGAGCCAAAAAACGAGCCGGACTATCGACTTCACAAGAAGGGTAGTGACTCCAAATCGCGATGATAAACAAAATACGACGGTCAAAGCGCGATCCCGAGGCTGTACACGACGATGCTGACGAAGTTTGACTGCGTGGTAATGGACGACGAAACCTACGTCAAAGCGCGACTACAAGCAGCTTCCGGGACAGGAGTTTTATACGGCAAAAGGAAGGGGAAAGGTAGCAGATATTTTCAAGCACACGAAACTGTCAAAGTTCGCAAAGAAATATCTGGTTTGGCAAGCCATCTGTACCTGTGGCTTGAAAATCAGCATTTTCATAGCTTCCGGGACTGTCAACCAAGAAATTTACGTGAAAGAGTGTTTGAATAAACGTCTGCTGCCTTTCACGAAGAAACACGGTTGTTCCGTACTGTTTTGGCCGGATTTGGCATCTTGCCATTACGGTAAAAAGGCCATGGAGTGGTACGCCGCAAACAACGTGCAGGTGGTTCCCAAGGACAAGAACCCTCCCAACACGCCAGCGCTCCGCCCAATTGAGAAATACTGGGCTATTGTCAAGCGGAACCTAAAGAAGACCAAAAAAATCTGCTAAGGACGAGCAGCAGCTCAAGGCAAACTGGCTTTCTGCGGCGAAGAAGGTGGACAAGGTGGCTGTACAAAATCTGATGGCAGGGGTCAAGCGTAAGGCCCGGCAATTCGGATTTGGAAAAGCGGAAGCCTAACTGAATATTTTTCCTGAATTTTATACTAATTGAACTTGAAAAAGAAATTTAATTTGATTTTTTAAATAAACGATTTCACCGATTTACACGCGTTTTCCCTTGACCAAATTTTGACCGTATCACCCTTTACAGGCTTTCCAGACGTTTCAAGGCATAAATGTTCCAGAACTTTCCAGTAACAGACTTCTTCTAAGTTCATCGGGCCCTCGGATGATTCTACGGGCTCTCATGAATCTCTCATGAATTGTTCGGTGCGGAATTGAGATTTTCGGAATTCTTCACCCAGAATGATTTTGATTTGGAAGAAAAATTAGTAATCTCCATTTAATTATTAGTCGAGTTATTAGTACGAGACACTGAAGAAGTCTGCACATTGTAGACGAAATACGCGTATCTGTCGAAGATAAGCAAAGGTAGTTGGAATTAAATGGAGATTACTAATTTTTCTTCTAAATTATAGTTACAAGTATTCCACTAAACAGCTCAAACCCTCTAGGATTCATTTTGATTTGATTTAGTCAGCAACCTTCCTGAAAGTTCTGTGAATCTACCAGAAATTCTACATTTATTCTTGTTATTTTATGTTTTTTAGCAAGTATTAATATTGTTTAGTCGCTCTCAGGGTTTTTAGAAATTCCATGCACTTCCAGAAACTCTTCGGACTTTGTTAGATCTATAGATCTATAGATCTAGACCTCCCACGGGTTTCTGGAAATTTAACAATAAAACTCTATTGCCATGTGTGTTTTTTTGTGTTGGTTTAGGATTTCATTCAATCCTAGACTCTACAATAAGCTTGAGAGTCTTGAGGGTTATTCTGCGTAAAATACAGCGTCCTTCCTACAGTCCAAATAATTCGCCCTAAAGTACAACCGCATTGCCCAATTATTAGTGCTATGGATGCGAATCAACATGTCTCCTACCATTATATTTCAATAAACAAAAACATCTGTCATAAAACTTCCCCAACCATCATCGTCGTCATCGCCTTACATCGGTTTGCTATGATCCACGTTTGACCATGCGCCTGACCACATTCGAGCGGGTTCGTCGCATGCTTTGATTGAAATCTTTTGTTTCCATTATGCAACCTTTCGTTTAATGACAGGCGATGACAGTTTTTATTTCTGGTTCGAACGACCACCGTCGTGTCGTCCGGTGATCAATCGAGCATGATAATGACCCTTCCCTGCAGCTCCCCGCTAAAATCGCATCGGAGGTGAGCTTAATTACTTCGAGCTGACCTCGGTTTGTGCCTTAATTACGGCTCATTTCTCTTTTCCACTCTCCCCCATTCACATGTTATCTCGGATTTTTCTGATTTTCTCCCTCTTATTTGGCTACTTTCGTTTAAAAGCTATGACTACTCATCACCCCGCTTTAAACTAGCCGATATCGAAAGCAGAATTTGCCTTTCGAAACTCGTACGAACGATGATCTCCACCGACAAGGCCCATCACTCCTTCGAGTTGCAGTTCCGAAAATTTGATGATCCGTTGCAGTAGTCACTTCCGAACGAGTGTAGCTGATTATGCAAAAAAAAACCAAAGATGCATCCGACTGTGCTTTCCGTTTGTTTTGGGGCTAAAACAATGAAAGTCAGTCGGTTTTTTGTTTTTGTTTTTCGCAAGCGTGACATCGAGAAGTTGGCGAAAGTGAAAAAATACGATGCTCACGCGACGGTGGTCGAAACAATTGCGTCCTTCATGGCCGACGACCAAGCGATCGACGCCATCGGTCACTAATTATCATAAAACCAGATTCAGCGGAGTTGGATCGTGTGGTCGTGGACTTCGTCAACAGACGAGCAAAATCTGGTGATGCATTTTAAATTGCAAACAAATATTTGTCTGTTTTATGGCCGGGCTTTAAACAGCGCATCACAGCCGCATTCGCACGTCACCACCGGCCAATCGAGCGGGTAGAAAGTTACGATTTATGAGATTGCTGCTGCGGACTGGCTCGTCGAGGTCGGGAATTGCAGTTGGTCATTAGTTTCGGGAAAATTGCCAAATGGAAATACGTTGAGGACGGTTTCGATACGATTTCGGGTTGTTCAAATAAAATGTTGTGATTCCCAAGTAACATTGCCAAAACCATCCAGCTCTATTAAGTTTTATTGATGTTTTATGAAAACCACCAAACGTCAATTCGGTTTTATTATTGCACCAAGAGCCTTCAGTAAGTTTCATATTTTAGTCCAATTAATAAGAAGCTACACAGCTTGTTTAGAACGATCTTAAAACCTTGTTTTCTCTAATTCCTTTTACTCTTATCAAAGGTTTTATTTCGACTTTGTGTACTCGTTAAATGCTGTTTTGAAATGCCGGTTTAAAACTCGTTCATTCCATCTTAATATGGTCAGTGGAAAAAGCTTTTTAAAACCCTTTTGCTTCCAGTGAACGCATTAAACGGCGAATTGGTTTTATAGTAGTCATTGCGAAGATAAATTGGCTTTTTGGCAAAACTGTGATTTTTCCAATCCAATCACCATATTGAAATATAAAAAATAATAGAAATGTGGAAAAATAAATAAACTAAATTTTAAATGTTATGCAAATGGACTGTAGATCGGCAACCAATTTCGGCATTCTTCTAGATAACCTTATTGAAGTCCATCAATTTTCAGGAAATTCATGATTGATTTTTAGAATATATTTGTTCTCCGAGGTGCATTAGCAGCTATTATAGTGCCAACACTTACCATAAAATTAAATGCGCATATGATCAGGAGCATGAACCACTGTAGAAAACTCAATTTGTTTTGCAAATTTTGCTATCAAACAAAATTTTCCACAACACTAGTAATTTTTTCTTGGATATTATTTACGGCTAAATTAATCAGAAGAACAGAGAATCGAACAAAGCAGAACAACGAAAACCAACCACGATGACCACAGTGAATTTTGACAGCTGCGGCCATTTGGTCATTTGCTGGTTTTCATGGCAGCCAACGGGTTTTATGAAGGTTCTCAAGTCGTCATAACATCTTTCACTAGAACATTTTCAAAATCTTCATGGTATTATAAAGGTTTTCTCAACTTGTTTTCACAACCGTCTATAGAGTGGGCCACTATGTACAATTTTTGGCTTAAAAGAAGCATAGAAGAGGTGTTGTTGGACAAAACAGTTTTGAATGTAGTTTCATCAGAAAGCCGGGAGGAGTGCTATACGGCTGGAATAAAATAAAATTGATACTTGGGATCTTTACTGTTGATTGGCCTAAGTCGGCTTTTGAGTGTTGTTCAATTACCTTGTTTTCACAATGATCATCAACCACCATCACAGTTTGTGAGTGGTCTCAGCAGCATTATTACTATTGGTGTAAATCTGTCCATAGAGACTTTCAGCGCTATTAAATGTTACCCTGTCTTCACAATAAAGCAGAGCCCTAACACTTTGTGTGTGATTCTAACGGTGTCCTTATTGTTGGTCTAAACAGTTGGCACAAAGCGACCATTGAACGTTGTTCAAAATTACGTTTTCCCAATGAAGTAAACCACCATTACACTGTGTAAGTGGCCCCTTCCGGCTTTATTTCTGCTGGTTGAAATCGATTCAAATCGGCCCTCGGCCGTTTTTTTTAAAATAAGCTTTCCAATAAATATCCTCCGTCACATTTTGTGAGCAGTCCAAACAGCACCCTAAAATCTTGTCCTCAAAATGCAAAATCACCATCACATTTTTTGAGTTGCCTCAGTGATTAACCGTTGGTTTGAATCGGTTCAATGCGACTATAAAGCGTAGTTGAAAATCTTGTTTTCCCACTGAAGTAAACCATCGTCACAGTTTTTGAGTGGCCATAATAGCATCTATATCGGTGGTTTAAATCGGTTCTTATATTTAAATAATGATATATTTTGGCATCTTCTTAAAACCAGCTAAATAAAGAATAATCTAGAAACAAATATAAAAAAAAATCCGGCGTATTGTTTACCAAACTGAACCCTTCCGCCTTCCAAACCGTTTGTTCAACATCCCAATGATTTCTCGTGGGAGTCCAGAGGATTCATTGGCTCAGCTTGCCTAGCGAGTATCACATCAACACATTCCCTCTGGTGGGGCCAGAGCCGGTATTTCCTTGGTATTTGATCAACGGCATCAACGGCATTGAGGATGTATGTAAGTTCCAAACATCGTCTGTTGGTTCTCTGTGTAATTACAGCTGATCTGGCAATAAGCGAAAAGCAACCTTGGGTGACCAATCAGGACCAGGCTCAACAAAGATACATGAGAACGCCTGGAAAATCCTCAGAACTTACGGGATGTAAATTTCTTTGCACTTTTGATCTTTGTATCTTTTGATACTGCCACTGCAAGTTGCTGCAACTTCATTATAACTAAACTGAGTCATATATACGTTATTTATGGATACCTTGCATAGGTACTAAATGTCCCGTTAAGAACTTTCTTGTAATTCCTTGAAATCTTCAGGAAGTGCGTAGGACTTTCAAGAAGTCGGTAGAATTATCAAGGGGACCATAAAGCTTCTCGGTGGTCCACAAAAACATTGGACAAACCATAGAACTTCTAGTAGGTCTATGTGATAACTTTTAAGAATCAATAGATATATGTAAATTTTGATTCAGTGGATTTCTTAGGAACTAGTTCCACGAAAAGCCACTCGGGAGATTTACGGATTTCTTGGACATGTCGCATTTTTTTATTTTCTAAAACTTCTGGAAATTCCGCTTTCCAAAATGTCCGCTTTGCTCATGGAAAGCTCATCTGTTTTTCTGAAGAGTTTCTCATCTATGAACAATTTCTTGAAGCTCCATAATGTCATCCTATTTTCAACTGTAGTTGGTTTGATTGTAGCACTGTAACGTTTTTAGTAGTCAGTTGTCAGTTTTTTCATGCGTTTAGTTGACACCCTAGCAATGAAAAGTACGTCTACAAAGACTTAAAAATGCCTTAGAACTTCATATTTTAACTTTTGTTAACTCTGTAGAAACTGTGAGGAATCCGTATTACTCCTGGAAAGTCCGTAGACCTTCTTTGGAGCCTGATGAATATTTTAGATAAGGGTCCTCCCTTAATTCAGCCGGCAAAACCACAGCTACAAAGCAACACCATGCTGGAGGTAGCTGGGTTCAATTCCCGGCTCGGTTTAGGAATTTTTTGGTAAGGAAAATTTTTCGACTCTATAGTGTAGCGTTACATCTTTTGATAGCGTAAGATTGTACTTGCCACACAACCATACTAGTTCTAAAATGGTACCTGGCAATAAAAGTGTATTTAGAGCACTAAACAATAGCCGAACTTTTGAAAAGTCCGTCAAAACTAATACTCGTAGATTTCTCAGAAGGTTTTACCAAGATCAGACTTTGCAGAAATAAGTCAAACTAGATATTCTGTTGAATTCGCAAAATTTATGCTGAATTTCCACTTTCCCAGGTTCTAAGTATTTTTTAACAATTCCAACCCCCTAGACTACCCAGAAGTTTGATGGATTTTTTAGACGATTTCACCAAGATCAGTCAAAACTGAAGTTCTACAGAACTTGAAAAATACCAACTACCCAGAAATTCTTAGTACGTAATTAGTTCATAAGCCTTTCCCAAAGATCTACAGACTTTAAAAATGTTTTTTCTGCGATGGTTTACGGACTTTACAGTAACTGTAAAAACTTCTTAGAAGCTTTTTAAATTTTATAATAGTTTATCAGAGTTTCCAAATAGAACGACTAGTCAAAAATTCTTCGGAATTTCCAAAAGTTCTATAAATTTACGACCTTTTCAAAAAGTTAACCATTTTTTTTTTATAAATATACGAACGCTTTAAACTTTTTTAAGTTGTTGTTTAAGCTACTCAGAAACCTTTTGAACTTTCCATTAGCCTATCGCACTTTTCAGCTGTTCATATTTTTCAAAATAATTAGATCACAAAGACTAGTTAAAAGTTCTTCAGAATTTTTTCAAGGTCTATGAATATCTCAAAAGGTTAAAAGAATTCAGAAGCTTCGGGATCTTTGGAGGTATTTTACTAATTTTTAAGTCGTAGTTCAAATGTCGTCTAGATAGGCTCTACGAAATTTGCAAGAATTCGAATTCTCATAAGTTGAAGCTCTTTGAATAGAAGCAGATCCATAGCCTTCCAAATGTCGATAATCTAGGAAGTATACAGCCTTTTCAAAAGTTTGTCGAACTTAAAGAAGCTTATCAGAAATTGTACGCCAATGCTCAAGGATTTGTCGTAAGTGTCTTAAATTTTTTTTAAATCTATTAATTTTTCAAAAACCTCTGGACTTCATAAAGAACTGACTTCCGCTGAATTTTAAACATCAACCCACTCGAACATTCCATGGTTTATTAACAAGTCTTCACAGCTATCAAATGTTTCTGAAGTTCTATAGAAATCCCAAAAGTTCAACGGAATTTACGGTTGTAAAAGAAGTTCTATGGACTTCATAAAAGCCGTTTGGGCTTGCCAGAAGCTGTTGCAATATCCCTGACAGCTTAAGGACTGCCGGCGCTGGTGGTGCGGTTGTAACCGAGACTGTTACTTGACACGCCAGTAGGTCTGGGTTCAAACCCAGCGGAGGTCTGTGAGATTTTTCAGTGGCGAAAAAATCTCTGATCACGTTATTCTTCGGAAGGGAAGAAAAGCGGTTGATCCCGGCTCATGTGTTGATGAGTTCAATATGTAGCGAGATGTGCCTCCCTCTATTGGTGAACCAACCAAAGGCTGAAAACGCCTTAATATAGAATGAAGAAGAAGCAGACAATTTGAGGTTTTTACAAGCGTTCTAATGATTTTGCCTACGACCTTCTATAAAGGTTGCAAGCTTATGAATTTTCACTCTGCAGAATTTTCAAAAGCTGAACAGACTTCTTAGAGGTTCTTGACACGTCTAACAATACAAAATTTCTACGGAATTCTCTAATTTTCAACGAATTAGCAAATTCTTCAAAGGATTTTTACAATCTACATACGCTTCCTAGATGTTCTAGAAGCTTTTGAAAAACCGGAGACAGAAGCCTTCTGGAATTCAAGGATGTTGAACGGAATACAGACATCCCAGAAGTCATAACACTTTCCTGGAAGACTTTTCATAGATCAATTATACAAAATTTCCAGAAGACTGGAAGTCTTCTCTAAAGATTCAAAAATTTACAGAATTTTTAGAAGTTCTGTGATTCAGTGATTCAAAGTATTGTTCAGAAGTTACACGATTTTCTAGAGATCCTTTGAACTCAGAGAAGAATTTTGAACTACACGCTTCATCTCTATAAAAATAAGCATCTCCAAAGTTCTACCATATGTCCCGAAATTATACAGTCGTCACAGACGTTTTACGGACTTTGATAAAGCAATCTGGACTTCCCTTAAGATTTTTGGATTTCAGATTCAGACTCAGATTCAGTTGGAAGGGGGAACTCTCATACAACTGGAAGTTTCAACCAAAAATGAGAATTATCCAGGGAACTTAAACTCAAAATGAGCGTTTCCAGGCGAAATGATCTGGAATTGTGGAAAAATATTTTCGATATTTTTTAATTTGAATGGAACTTTGCATACAAGCGTTTTCCGCGCTAACATAGATTTTTGTACCCAAGAGCCAGTTTTTAAAAAGGGCGTAAGCATTTTGAGTAGCACTTCAGTTAATAATGTGTAGCTCGTATAAAAAAACTGTCTTAGAACAAGTTGTGACCCTATGTGTGAAGGTTGTGAACAAAAATACACTGAGAAGAAAAATTCGGAAAAATCATCAATTAATATGAAAATTTAAATATTTTAAAAACGATATTCTGTTTTTTCAGCTAGTTCAGCTAGTTTCACTATAAAAACTGAAATGACCCGGTGGTGACAGAAAATATAGAAACGTTCACGAAAATTCAGATGGATCTTCGAAACTTCAAAAACGTTCAAACTTCAAATGAGATCACGAAACTTCACTGGAGTTCACTGATTTTCAGAGGGGCCTATAGAATTTCCAGAAGGTCACGAAATTGCAGGAAAATCATTGAAACTTCAGCGAAGATAACCGAGAAACTCTCACGGAACTTCAGAAAACATACGAAAGATTTTCACGGTAGTTACAAGAGATTAATAGAGAAATTCACAGAACTTCGTAGAAGTTCACGGATATTGAAAGAATTACTCAAAAGTTAAGAGAAGTTCTCGGAACTTCAAAGAAGTTCATGGAACCTTAACGAAGTTCACGTTAGTATCGAAAAGGTCGCGGCACTGTACAGAAGTTCACGAAAATTCAAAGAAATCCTCGGAATGCCAGAAACTTTCACCCAACTTCAGAGAGATTCACGGATCTTCAATAAAGTACTTGAAACTTCAAACAAGTTCACGGAACTTCAGATAAACTTACAAAACTTTAAAGGAATTCACGGAACTTAAAAGGATTCCTTATATCTTTTGAGAGATTCACTGAACTTCAGAAAAGTCCTCGGAACTTAATGAATAAACACCAGAGAAGTTCACGAATCTTATGAAAATTACTCGAAACTATTGAAAAGCCCTCGACACTTCAGAGATATTCACAGAACTTAAGCAAAGTCCTCAGAACTTCAAATTAGTTCACGAAACTTCAGAGAAATCAGAAATAGGATTTAGAGATAAACTTTTAGAACGGAACTATAGAGAAGTTCACGGATCTTCAGATAAGTCTGAGGAGCTTTATAGAAGTAGTTGGAACTTTAGAGATGACCTCAGGACTTCAGAGAAATGCTTGGATCTTGCGAAACCTTTTTTAAGAAAAAATAATAATAAAGCCTGAGGTAAGTCTACGGAGCTCACGAAATTTCTTAGGAGTTCGGGAATGTTTTTCTTGAAATCTCACAACTTCAAATTATTTCACGGAACATCTGCAGATAAATTCTCAAATCTTCAGAGAAATCCTGGGCACTTCAGAGAAATTTAAGGAACTTTAAACCAGTCCTCAGAACTTCAGAAAAGTCGTGGAAACTCAATTTAGGTACACCAGAGAAGTTCCGGGAATCAGAAAAGTTTGCGAATCTTCAGAGAAGTCCTCTAAACTTCAGAAAAGTTCACGGAACTTCAGAGAAGCCCTCAGAACTTCAGTTTATAACACGGAACTTTAGAAAAGATTTTTCTCAGCTAGTTCAGCTAGTTTCACTATAAAAACTGAAATGACCCGGTGGTGACAGCGTTTTAATATATCTGATTTCTTGCGTTTGTCGTTCTGATTTATGTACACTTTTAATTTATTTGAAATCACGCAAACATCGCATTTGTCTAACCTATTAATGTACTTTCGTTAGCCTCTTTCCTCATTTCCTGTAGATAGACACTTTTTTATTCCACCGGAATTACCATTAACCATTGACCAACTAAACATGAATCAAACTTAGGAATTTAGGCTCTCCCCTAAGTTCCAAAACCCCGCTCAAGACAACATAACATCAGCACTTGGTGAACGTTTTAATTGCTTCGTTTTCCTTTTACCCATTAGGCTATCAAAAATGATATCGATGGCCGTCACGTTCATCACCATTGTGTTAACGTTACCCATCTTCCGGTCGCTGGCTGGTCAAGTTCATAACTCGTCAAATGTCACAATTTCACTCTCACCCGTCAGCGCGCGGAGGGAAATCGAAACCATCGCGATCAAGCCCGACATCGAACGTGAGAGTATGCCGACAGAACAATTAATCACCGCCCTCCCGGAATGGGGGGTAATCACACTTCATCTGCCAAAGGGACATCCCCTTGTTTGGGGGGCATTGTTTTCGCTGCGCTTCACGGACAATGGGTTTCGTTTTATTTTGTTCGGAACGCGCTCCGCCCGCCGCCGCTCGGTCCACTCTCGGCGTCTTATTTATATGCTAATTTAAAATCGACAAAACGATTATCTCCGCTCGACAAATGATTAAGTAATAAATACAATGGATTGGTTAGGTATTTGGAACGATGGCTCTTTTTTGGCACGTTCGCCATTGTGGCAATCAAAACAAACAGCATCTGAAATGTGACATCTTGTGTGTTGACTGCTATTCGAATGTCGACATCTGAATCGGACACAATAGAAGTGGAGTAGGCTTTGCGTGTCAGCGGCTGAATGGGGGAGACCCGAAAGAAGACGCCATGATGACCGGAGCAGTGTGACAGCGAGAGGCTCAACAACAAAAGCGGTCGGCTGTTGTGGCGCACATAGTAATGCACCGAAAACCGTATTTACCAAAGAGGCGGCCACGGCAGATAAATTTGTGCCATCTTGAGAGATCACTTACCATCGAGGGAAGGAGAGGAGGCGGAAGAAAAAAACATTGGATTCGCTCCCGATTCGTAGTTGACGTGCATAAAGTCGGAATGCACAGAATTGGGTGACTTTCTCCGCAGCCTGCTTCGATGTTTTTCCTTCACTCGCGTGGATAAATGTCACTCAGTACATTCGAATGACAAATCTGGTGATTTAAACCGACGCAAATGATTGATTCCCTTTCCAAACTTTCGACACAAATGGTTTTTATATATACCATGTAATCGCTTAGTTACGTACTTTTAGACGGTATCTCATAATGGCATATCATTACCCGCTAAATAGGCGCTAATTCGATTGTATTCCGCACCAACTTAGCATTTCTAATGTGTACCTGCTAAGCTTAATCATAACTTTGATGGTGACAAAACAAACAAAAACAGAAAAGTCGCCAAATGACCCTTTCCACACCAACGCGCACACATACAAGTCAACAATTCCCAAGCGAGCTCGCGTAAATTGTTCGGCCAAGCCCCGGGCACCAGCACCTAAATTAAGGTGTTTATGAATTAATCAAGAACTGTTATGAATGGCGGTTGACGGTGGTGAGTTACCGGAACGTCCGCTATTTGGCGCTTTCGGCTCGCGTTGTGGAAAGCAGTGAGTGACGCACTGGAGATAGGACAGGAAAACGTGCAATTTATGAAAATTTGCGAAAGTTGGTGCATGATTACGCGGAAACAAATCGGTTTCTGTTCTCATGATCTTATCTTATGTTATGAATTAATTACACTCATTTATGATTTCATGATTAAAATGACAGATGCGAGTGGTAAAGTTGTGTAATGATCTTTATTTATCAAGAATCTTTTCAACAATAGAAAAGGGCGCAGTCAGTTCATCCACGAGGTGCTATCATAGCTCTTCACATCAACACACTGCGTTTGAATCCTGACGCCAGATTTGATTTGTTGTTGACATTAAGAGAATAANGAATCCTGACGCTAGACTTGATTTTTTGTTTACATTTAAAGAATGAGTATGATTAACCACCCGAGGTTGCTACCCGTTTATTGGTAGATCAGCTGTAATTGTACAAAGAAAGAACAGATGATGCTTGGGACTAACATACATCCTCAATGTGTTAAAACTGTTGATCCAAGACCAAGGCAATACCGACGCTGGCCCCGCCCGGATCCAGTTCAAATAAGGAAAGGGTTGGATTGTGTTGACTTGATACTCACTTTATTGGAATCTTAAGAATCCTCTGGGATGTTGGATAGAAGGTTTTAGTTTTGGTAAAAAATACGCGTGAAGTGTAGTAAATTATTCATTCATCAACCGGTTTGTATCAATAGTACAAACAGCCGCTTTAAACTGATTTTACCGATTCAATGAGGATGGGTCATCTATGACCCACGATCGAAATTTGCCGTCAAAACTCAGCTTTTAGAATTACAGAGGAACTTTGCAAACTAGTTCAAGAATAACTCTGTAAACTAGGAAAAATATTGAACAGGGATTGTTACGGACATAATGATTGAGTCCTTGAGTTCACATCTTTATATTGTACATGATCTACAAGGATATTTTGCATGGTAAACAATGCAATTTACGGGGTCTTTATCGTACTTATGAATGAGTGAAAATCCATGGGACATCATTGCACAATAATTTGTCATATTAAGGTATTCTCTTAAATATCTACTGCACTCCAATTACTTTTTTAGTCATGTCAAACATCGAGATCTGATCTCAAGGATCGTTTGGAGTAACGTAGACATTCTGGCAACAGTGAAATACGGCTATAGCGGTGTTATTATGTGCTATGAAGCGATACAACGTATGTATGCGATCGTTAATGTGGTCGAAACATCGTTAATATCCGTCATAAAATTGTAGAATATTATGATCTGAACTCAAGCATAGTTTAGAGTACTGAAGACATTCTGATACTACTCTTATTTGTCTGAAAAGGTGCAATCATATCTCATGAAGTTTTTCATACGTATAGTGGAGACATCGTAAACATAGAACATCAAGAGGGTGCCTTAGGTATTCTAGAAATACTGTAACATGTCTATTACAGTATTATGATGTCCACTGGACCTATTTCAACTCATAAGTACCGTGGAAACCTCATAAATCGCCTTGTTGATCATGCAGAACGTCAATATCTAAACTCAATAACAGTTTGGAGTGCCGTAGATAGTCTGAGAATACTTTAATATGTCTGCAACGGTGTTAAGATTGCCATTGTAGCTTTTACAGCTAAGAAGTTCGCTCCGAACACTCTAAACCTCTTTGTCGACCATGTAAAACATCATGATCTGTACTCAAGGATAGCTTGGAGTACGGTAGGTGTTCTAAAAACACTGTCTACTATAGTGTTATGATGCCCCGTGGAGCTATTTCAATTTATAAATTCTGTTGAACAATCGTAAATGGCCTTGTTGATCACGTGGAACATCAAGATTTGAACACAAGAATAGTTTGGAGTAGCATAGATATTCTAGAAATATTAAAACATGTCTATTAAAGTGCTCTGTCCCGTGGGGCTATTTTAACTCACAAGTACTGTGAGGACATTGTCAACCACCTTGTGGATCATGTGGAACATCAGGATTAGAACTCAAAGGTAGTTGTAGTATCTTAGGTATTCTACAAGCACTGAAACATGTTTACAACAGTGCTATGATGTCCCGTGGAGCTATTTAAATTCAATATGTCTGCAGAGGTGTTAGGAATTCCATTTTAACTTAAACAGCTAAGAAGTACTCTAAACCTCCTTGTAGATCACGTAGAACCTCAAGATATGCACTCAATGATAGCTTGGAATACGGTAGGTATTCTAGAAATCCTGTAACATTTCGATTACAGTGTTATGATGTCCCGTGGAGCTATTTCAATTCATAAGTTCTGATAAAAAATCGTAACCTTATTGATCATTTGGAACATCAAGATTCGAATTCATGGATAATTTGGAGTAACCTAGATGTTCTAGAAATTCTAAAACATGTCTATTACAGTGTTATTATGTCCCGTGGGGCTGTTTCAACTTATAAGTACTGTAGAAAATTCGTAAACCACCTTGTCGATCATGTGGAATATGAAGATTTGAGCTCAAGGGTAGTTTGGAGTACCTTAGGTATTCTATAAATACTGTAATGTTTCTTTTACAGTGTTATGATGCCTCGTGGAGCTTTATCAACACATATGTTTTCTGAAGATGTTGTTTATCTCCTTAATGATCTTGTAGAACATCAAGATCTGAACACAAGGATAGTTTGGAGTAGCTTGAGTATTCTATAAATATTATAACCTGTCTATTACACTGCTATAATATTCCGTGGAGCTATTCAAACTCAATAAAAAAAAACAAATCACTCGGATGTGGCCACATTTAGACTTCGATCGAAACCCATCATATGACACCTCAAATGAAATGAGAACTATTCATTATCAATTAAAACCGAGAATTACATAAAAGTTCCGATATCCTCAGTGATGTTTCAAGGCAATCAGAGTCTTTCTTTTTATTTAGCATTTCAAGCTTATTGTTTTCGCAATTAGCTTATTGCTTGCTCTCAAATTAGTGTTCTAAATGCACTTCCGTAGTTATGAATCAAGAGCTTTCGATGGCAGGTACCATTTTTGTATTAGTATGATTTCGTGTCATGTACCCTATGCCCAGGGAGTCGACTTTCTTTAACGAAAAATTCGTGGACCAGACCGAACCCAGCCGTCTCGAGCATGATGTTGCGTTGTAGCTGCGCCTTTACCGACTGAGCTAAGGGAGGACCAATCAGAGCTGTCCGTTGAATTCCAGCGAAGTTGAACGAACTTCAATGAAATCCTGAGGGCTTCAGAAAAGTCCCGCGAATTTAAGTGAACTTCAGAAAATCTCAGGAAACTCCAGAGAAGTCCAGATAAGTTCAGTTTAGTCTTGAGAACTTCAGTTAAGGCACAAAATTCAAGGAAGTTTCAAACAAACTATCAGATAACTCCCTATAATTTCTTAAATCTTCTTAAATTCCTTAAATCTTCTGATAATTCTCTCCGAAAAATTCCGAGAGGTTCTGAAAAGTTTAGGAAGTTCCGAGAACTTAAGAAACGTTCCGGAAACTTCAGCAATGTTTTGAAATCTTCCGAGAAGTTTAGAGAAGTGCTCGAAACTTCAGAGAAGCTTTCGAAACTTTAGAAAAGAACTCAGAAATTCAGATTATATAACGGAACTTCAGGAAATACCATTAACATTCAGGGAACTTCAGAAAAGTTCGTGAGTCTTTCGAAATTTCGTCGGAATTTTAGAGAAATCCTTGGAACTTCAAAAAAGCCCTCAAAACTTCAGAGACAGTACTTTAAAGAAGTCCTCAAAACGTCAGAGAAGATCACAGTCCTTTAAAGAAGTTCTCAGATGCAAAGCGATGCAACGAAACTTCACAAAAGTCCTCTATACCTAAAAAAGAAATATCAAAGAAGTTCTCGACACTATTTAGAAGACCTAGGAACTACAGAGAAGTTCGCGAGATTTCAGAGAAATTCATGGAACTTCAGAGAAGTCCTCAGAACTTCAGATAAGTTCACGGAACTTCAGATAAATTCAAGAAACTTTATTGAAGTCCTCAGAACTTTATGTGAAATAACAGACTTTCAGAAAAGCCCTCAAAACTTTTCAGAAGTCCTTGGGACTTCAGAGAAGTTCTCGGCACTTATAAATATAAGGAACTTTATAGAAGTCCTCATAGCTTTATTTTAAATAACTGACTTTTGGAGAAGTCTCAAAACTTAATGAAAAAGTACCAGAGAAGTTCAGGGAACTTCAGGGAATGTTTCGAAAAGTACTTGGAACTTTTGAGAAGTCCTTGGATTTTCAGGTAAGTCCTCGAGATTCCAGAAAAAGTCAAGCAATGTTAGAGAAGTCCTCAGAGTTCACAAAACTTCAGAAAAGCCCTCAGAACTTCAGTTTATGTAACAGAACTTCAGAAAATTCCTCGAAACTAAATAAAAAAACAACACTGAAGTTAGAAAATTCTTAAAAAAAAAGTCCTCGGAACTTTTGAGAAGTCCTTCGAACTTCAGAGAAGTTCAAGGAACTTTAGAGAAGGCCTCAGAACTGCATATTAGTTTCGGGAGCTTCAAAAAAGCCCTCAGAACTTTAGTTTACATAACAGAACTTCAAAAAAGTCCTCGGAGCTTAATAAGGAAGGAAATTCTAAAGAAGCTCATGGAAGTTCAGAGCTGTTCACGAATCTTCAGAAAAGTTCTCGAAATTTCATAGGGCTTCGTTGAGCTTCAAAAAGATTCTCGGAATTTCAGACCTTCTGATAAGTTCAGCGTACATCTGCAGATAAATCCTCAAAACTTCAGAAAAGGCCTCGCAACTTCAGAGAAATTCACGGAACTTCAAAGAAGCTCTTGAAACTTCAAATCATAAAACAGAACTTCAAAAAAGTCCTCTGAACTTAATAAAAAAAACACTAGAGAAGTTTCGGGAACTTCAGAGAAGTTCACGAATCTTCAGAAAAGTCCTTGGAACTTTTGAAACGTCCTTGGAACTTCAGAGAAGTTCTCGACACTTCAGAGAACTTCAGAGAAGCCCTTAAACTTCAGGTTATTTCACGGAACATCTGCAGATGAACCCTTAAATCTTCAGGGAAATCCTCGAAACTTCAGCAAAGTTCAGACAAACCCTCAGAACTTCAGTTTATATAACAGAACCTCAGAAAAGTTCTCAGAGCTTCAAAAAGAAACACCAGAGAATCCTCCGCGAATCTTCATAAAAGTCCTCAAAACGTTTGACCAGTCCTCAAAACTTTTGAAAAGTCCTTGAAACTTCAGACAAGTCTTCGACACTTCAGATTGGTCCACGAAACTAAATAAACGTCATCGGAACTTAGTAAAGATGTCCTTGGAACTTCAGAGAATTAATAACGAGACAATTTTTGAAGTAATTCTCGGAACTTCAAAGAAGTTCATGGACCTTAAAGAAGTTCGCGTTAATTTAGTGAAGTACACGGTTCTATATAAAAGTTTTCAGAGCTTCAGAGAAGTCCTTGACTCTTCAGAGAATTTAAAAAAAAAACTTAAAAGAAGTCTTCGACACTTTTGAGAAATTCACGGAACTTCAGAGAAGCCTTCAGAACTTCAGATTAGTTGACGGAACTTCAGATAAGTCCTCGGAGCTTTATAAAAAAAACACAAAAGATGTTCATGGAAGTACAAAAAAGTTCGCGAATCTTCTAAAAAGGCCTCGAAACTTTTGATAAGTCCACGACAACTCAGAACTTCAGATAAGCTCATGAAATTTAAGAGTTCAGAGTTTTATAATCATCAGATAAGATGATTACTAAGAGAAAAACCTTAGAGAAAACTTCAAAGAAGAAGTTTTTAAACGGAACTAAAGAAGTTTATGGAAGTCGATGGAACTTAAGAGAAGACCCCAAACCATCAGAGAGATCCTTGGATCTTATGAGACTATTTTTTGAAAAAAAAAAAAAAAAAAACATGAAGCCTCAGATAAGTGCACGGATATTCAGAAAAGCTCACGAAATTTTATGTGGGCCTGTTCATAAACCACGTAGACTCATTTCTGAAAATCTCAGGCCCCCCTCCAACCTTGTTGATTTTTCTCCATATTTTTTTTTTTTTAATTTTATATGCAGTGTAGATTTTGGTCAAGCAACCCAATAGTCCCTAAGGGTTCGTGAAGCTTCAAAAACGTTCTCGGAATTAACAAACTTCAAATTAGTTCACAGATAAATCTTCAAAACTTCAGAAAAGTCATTCAAACTTCAGAGAAGTTCACGGAACGTCAGAGAAGCCTCCAGAACTTCAGTTCATAAAACGGAACTTCAGAACAGTCCTCGAACCTAAAAAAACACCAGAGAAGTTCAGGGAACTTCAAAGAAGTTCACGAATCTTCAGAAAAGTCCTCAAAACTTTTGAGAAGTCCTTGGAAATTCAGAGAAGTGCTCGACACTTCAGAGAAATTCAATTAACTTTATAGAAATCCTCAGAACTTCAGATAAGTTTACGGAACATTTGCAGCTAAATCCTCAAATCTTTATAGAAGTCCTCGAATGTTCAGGGAACTTCAAAGGAGTTCGCAAATCCTCATAAAAAAGTCCTTCGGAACTTCAGAAGTCATCGGAAAACATTAAGACATAAACTTTAGAGAAATTCAGAGAACTTCAAAAAAGTTCACGTATCTTCTGAGAATCAGAGGGATTTTTAGAAAGGTTTAAGTTGTTTCAACTTCAAAGGAATTCATGAAACTTCAGAGGAATTCACGAAGCTCCAGAGAAGTTCTGAGATCTTCTGAGTGTTTCACTGAGCTTCAGAAACGTCTTTGGAACTTAATGAAGAGACACCAGAGAAATTCGCGAATCTTCAGAAAAGTTCTCGAAACTTTTGAAAAGTCATCAACACTACAGAGAAATTCAC
The DNA here is from genome assembly GCA_034211315.2 of Aedes japonicus. Classification (NCBI taxonomy): domain Eukaryota; kingdom Metazoa; phylum Arthropoda; class Insecta; order Diptera; family Culicidae; genus Aedes; species Aedes japonicus. The sequence continues at coordinate 68,259 of JASCZW010000816.1, read as the reverse complement.
AGAAATTAAGCGAAGTCCTCAAAAATTCAAATTAGTTCACGAAACTTTAGAGAAATCATCCGATAAGATAAAAGATAATTTTTTAGAAAACATCAGAGAAGAAGTTTTTTTACGGAACTCCAAAGAAGTTCACAGATCTTCAGATAAGTTTTCAGAGCTTTAGAGAAATCGTTGGAACTTAAAAAAAACTCAGAAATTCAGAGAAATCCTTGGATCTTACGAGACAATTTAAAAAAAACAGAGCTTTAAATAAGTCCACGGATTTTAAGAAAAGCTCTCGAAATTTCATAGGGCTTTGTTGAGCTTTAAAAAGATTCTCGGAATTTCAGACCTTCTGATAAGTTCAGCGTACATCTGCAGATAAATCTTCAAAACTTCAGAAAAGGCCTCGCAACTTCAGAGAAATTCACGGAACTTCAAAGAAGCTCTCGAAACTTCAGATCATAAAACAGAACTTCAGAAAAGTCCTCTGAACTTAATAAAAAACAGTAGAGAAGTTTCGGGAACTTCAGAGAAATTCACGAATCTTCAGAAAAGTCCTCGGAACTTTTGAAAAGTTCTTGGAACTTCAGAGAAGTTCTCGACACTTCAGAGAACTTCAGAGAAGCCCTCAAAACTTCAGGTTATTTCACGGAACATCTGCAGATGAATCCTTAAATCTTCAGGGAAATCCTGCAGATGAATCCTCAAATCTTCAGCAAAGTTCACGGAAGTTCAGAGAAATCCTCAGAACTTCAGTTTATAAAACAGAACCTCAGAAAAGTTCTGAGAGCTTCAAAAAGAAACACAAGAAAATCCTCCGCGAATTTTCATAAAAGTCCTCAAAACGTTTGACCAGTCCTCAAAACTTTTGAAAAGTCCTTGAAACTTCAGACAAGTCTTCGACACTTCAGATTGGTCCACAAAACTAAATAAACGTCATCGGAACTTAATAAAGATACACCACAGAAGTTCAGGGAAGTTCAGAAAAGTTCGGGAATCTTTAAAAAAAGTCTTCGGAAATTTTGAAAAGTCCTTTGGCGTTCAGAGATGCCCTTGACACTTCCGAGAAATTTACGGAACTTTAGAGAACTTTAAAACTTCAGATAAGTTCACGGAACATCTGCAGATAAATCCTCAAAACTTCAGAGGAGTCCTCGTAATTCCACGGAACTTCAGTTTGTATAACAGAACTTCATAAAAGTTCTCAGAAGTCAAAGAAAATCGCAAACTTCTAAAAGGTCCTCGGAATTTTTTAGAAATCCTTGGAACTCGAAACTTCTGGAAAAATCATGGAACTTTAGAGAAGTTCTCAGAACTTCAGATTAGTTCACGGAACATCTGCAGATAGACAGATCCAGACACTTCAGAAAAGTTCAAGTAACTCCAAAGAGGCTCTCAGAACTTCAGTTTATAAAACAGAACTTCATAAAAGCCATCGGAACTTAGTAAAGAAACACCAGAGAAGTTCAGGAAACTTTAAAGAAGTTCATGAATCATCAGAAAAGTCCTCGGAACTTTTGAGAAGTTGTTGAAGCTTTTGAGAAGTCCTTGGAAGTTCAGAGAAGTCCTCGACACTTCAGATAAATTCACGGAGCTTCAGAGAAGTTCTCAGAGATTCAAATTAATTCATGTAACATGAGAGAAGTCATCGGATAAGATTAAGAGAAACACTTTAGAGAAATATAGTGAGTGTCAGAGAAAGTCACGGATCTTCAGACAAGTCTTTGGAGCTTTATAGAAGTCCTTGGAACTTCAGAGAAGACTTCAGAACTTTAGAGAAGTCCTTGGATCTTACATGAAAATGTTGTAGAAAAATTCACGGAGCTTCAGGTAAGTTCACGGATATTCAGGGAAGCACACGATACCTTATAGAAGTGCTTGAAACTTCAGAGAAGTTCAGAGAGGTTTATGGAACTAAAAAAAATAGTTGAGGAATTTTGAAGAAGTTCACGGTACTATAGAAAAATTCACGGAGTTTCAGATAAATCCTCGGAACTTCAGAAACTTGCTCGAAACTATAATGGAGTTCACGAATCTTCAGAGAAGTTCATGGAATTTCAGAGGGGTTTATGGAGTTTAAAAAAAGTTCACGTTACTTTAGTGAAGTTCACGGTACCTTACAGAGGTTCACTGAACTTTTCAAAAATTCACGGAGCTTCAGAAATGTTCACGAAATTTCAAAGAAATCATTGAAAGTTCAGAAAAGACTACGGGGAAAAGCTCTCGAAACTTCAGAGAACATACGAGAGATTTTTATGGAACTTACGAGAGACTTTTAGAGAAATTCATAGAACTTCAGAAAAGTTCACGGATATTCAGACAAGTACGCGAAAGTTTAGAGAAGTCCTCGGAACTTCAGATAAGTGCATGGAACGTTCAAGAAGTTCACGTTAGTTAAGAAAAGTTCACGGTACTATAAAGAAATTCACAGAAGTTTAGAAAAATTCACGAAATTTCAAAGAAATCCTCGGAATTTCAGAAAGGTTCACGGAACTTCAGAGAGATCACGGATCTTCAAAACAGTCCTCATAACTTAACAAAGAAACACCAGAGAAGTGCATGGAAATTCAGAAAAGTTCACAAATCGTCAAAAAAGTCTTCCTAACTCCTTCGAAGTCCTTCAACGTTCAGAGAAGCCCTTGAAATTTCCGGGAAATTCATGGAACTTCAGAGAACTTTAGAACTTCAGATCCCATGGAACATTGCTGGTTTTATCATGTTTTTATAGCATTCTTAAAGTCTAATTCATGCTCTTCAGAACCCTTATAAAACCAAAATTGTTACTTGGGATTAGTTCACGGAACATCTGCAGCTAAATCCTCCAAACTTCAGAGAAATCCTCGGAACTTCAGAAAGGTTCACGGAACTTCAGAGAGATCACGGATCTTCAATAAGGCCTTGTAACTTCACGGAACTTGATAGAAGTTTGCGAAACTTCAAAGGAGTTCACGAAACTGCAAAGGAATTTACGGAACATCAAAGAAGTCCTTGGACTTCTGATTGATTCACTGAACTGCAGATAAGTTTTCGGAACTAAAGAGAAATCTCTGGTTCCTTGATATGCTGACGGTCCTTGAAATAGTGTCTGGCCAACCTAATGTATTTGTCAAAATTGCGGCATCGCAGCATCACGGTATCGATTATGTCGCAACTTTTTTTTAAATACATACACAAATTGCCATCGTGATTTACCATGTTACAGGGGTCTAATAAAATCTCACAGCCAAACCGATCGCTTAAGTAAAAATATCGTTAAGCATTTCCTCAGGCATCAAATATCAACACACTACAAACGCACCTACAATGTTGGAAAGGTTCTCACCCGGCACCCGACTCTTTCGCCCATTCGATCCCGAATTACACCCACGCACACACCCGCCGCGTCCAGCTCTCAGCCCATTCCCACGCCGCTTGTTGAAATCGAAAGTGCAATCCACTCCGTCATCGCCTGCTCCGTTCGCTCATCTCTGGCTGGGCAACAACGCGAAATTAATGAAACCATTATTCTAACATTTCTCGTTTCTTCGTTTGCCTCTTCGTTTGCTCCACAATAATTATGACCATCATCCGTTCGCGCGTCAATAAATGGGTAAGAAGCACCCTCGCCAACCTGTCGGCTAATGATGGCCAAAAACGAAAATTTGCTTTCTCATTCTTCGACGGGCTCGGGAGCCTTACTGCTCGAAAAAAGTGAGTTCACAATGATCCCCATTCGAGCGGTTGCGCTGCTGGCGAGCGAGCGAATGAGCAGAGCAAAACAAAAGCGACGACCATCAGAGAGTGTTCGCCGAGAGCGGAGAGCAACTCGATCGAGGTCGCTTTTCGCGTTTGGGTTGGCTGAGCATGCTGGTAGTGTTGTGTCCCCCTAAGAGGCCACGATCTCGGCCCCGATCCCCGCGAAGACGACGACGACGACGACGACGACGGCGAGGATGGCGCATCTTTCGCTTCACTGCACTCGCGCTCGCTGCGGCCGATTCAGTATAGCTTCAGTACTTGCGCCTTTCGGTCGATCGCAGTTGTAGATCGGCCTCCACCGTGTTTCCAGAGTTCGAGTGCGGGTGAGTGAGATCGTGGCGCGTGGCCTTTTGCACCGCCAACTAGTGGGTGGGTGGTGCAGTTAGTTGTATCGCGATGAAAGTTGCAACAATGATCGCGCGTGTGAAGAAGATGCCGCAGTAGATCGGTGAAATTCTCGCTGCAGTCGTTTCAAGGAGTGAATAACCCCCGTTGAAATGCACTTTTGCATCTATCGGATGGGAAAAATCTAAGTTATGACGATTCAGTGACTTCGTTCGAAGAAGCGATCGGCGCAGATCAGTGAACCGTAAAGAATGTTTGCGCCAATCTCAGTGGGTGCGAATTTGCGAAGTGCAAACATCGGCCGACGACAGGCTGAAGAAGGAGAGGAAATTAAGTCAAAAGTGGTTACGCGAAGAAAATGTCTCATGAAAGTGAAATTCGGTTGGAAGCGCGAAAAACAAAGCAACAGAATTATGCATTAGAGCGATGTGAGCCGATTAGAGTGATGAGATTTTTGTGACTGGAAACAAACAAGTGCAATGATATACACTCAAGGAGAAGAAGGATGATGGCGATTGTGCAATAGCTTTGGAAGTGGAACATAAAAACTCGGCGGTGGCTAAATGGGTGTTTGTGATGGGTTGCGGAGAAAGTGGGTTCTGAGTCGCGCTGGAAGGATCAAATGCAGCTGGAAATTGGTGCAATAGCTGCGAAACTCGCTCAGGGCTGCGTCGGATTTGGACTGCTTTGGACAATCCGGACTGAGGTGGAATATGAGCGTTGTGGAACTGTGATGGGTTTTTCGGATTTGACTCGGATGTTGCGACATCAGCATTGTGATTGGATGTTACGATTGGATTACAGCGCAGGCAGTGCAGTGCAGTGAGGACATGGCAGCGTGGTGTGAAATTGGAAATTGATGAGCGGTGGAATCGGTGGAATCGATGGTCGGTAAAACATGAAGGAGATTCTGTGAATCGAAATCGAAATTTATGGTGTTAGTTGGTTGGCCTTTGCGAGGCAATGAGAAATATGTTTCCAAAGTCAGAGGGTCTTTGGCTACTTTCCCTGACTAGCCGCGTGTTTTCCGGTTAGTGATTATCAATTTTGTTCGCAACTCCAAAGGCTGATGCGTGGTTTGGAAAGTTCATCGATTTGCCAATTTTTGCCTGAAATCTGAGCGCTCTTAGTTTGGAAAAAACTCAAATTTTGTAGTAGAATTACCCTGAATTTAGTATGAATCTAGGCTTAAACTTTGATCTTACTCACTCAGAAGTTCTATATTTTTATTTACATCGAGAAACGTAAACAAAGATTTCATATAAAATTAAGTGTTCTGTATCATAAACAAACACAATTCGACAAAGAGTGTTTTTGATTGCATTTACTTTCTCGTCTTTTTCGACTGCTTCTTATGTCCCAAATGCCACTCACATGTTTCGGTTTCAGGACAGGAAAATTTACTTGTATTTTTGGTACTTTGCAGTCAAGTTTATTTCTAGTAGCTGTTGATTTCTAAAAATTAGTTTCTACATCTACAGTTTCTATAAGCCAAATGATCTTGAATCAAATGAAATACAGTTTTGATGGATTTTGCCAAGTTTATGCAAGTATGACATTGTGAGAACTGACATGTGGTAATGATGTGTTAAGATTTTCTTATACTAAATTAATCATACTAATCATATGAATTACCACAAACTACCGAAATGTAATGAAATGACACAAGCAAGCGTCGTTAAGAACATAAGAATGAGTTGAAAAAGACGGGAAAATAAGTTCAATCACACTCAGCTTTTGTCAAATTGTGAATATTTCGGTTTCAGAGACGTAATTTTTCATGGAATTTTCGTTTACGCTACTCAGTTTACGTCAAAAGTCGAGTTATAAGTACGAGACACTGAAGAAATCTGCACATTGTAGACGAAAAACGTGTATCTGTCAAGTAGTTGGAATTATATGGAAAATACTAATTTTTCTTCTAATTCCTAGTTAAAAACGAATTAAGTCTCATATAAAAGTAATAGATGCTAAGTTTGCATGATCATGATACGATCTGAACCGTTAGCCGATGGGTTCCTTCAAAAGGCTGTACACCCGTTTTTCTTATTCTCCCTGGGTACGATTCTACCAGAGTTCTGAGCCGAACTTGTCGATGCTCATGAGCTGAACTTGCTAAAATTTCCAAGCTTGATTGAATTAGGAAAAATAAGTCAATTTTTTCAGAATCTTAAGCACCATTCTCTCTGAATTCTGAGCGGAATTCGCTGATAATCATAGCCAAAATTTGCTAAGCACTTCTAAGCAGCCTGTTTCAAAAGGAATTTTGAGACATATGTATTCATAATTCAGAAAAAAATTTGCTAGAAGTTGCGCTGATTTTGTTGAAAATTTGTTAAGATCTTCAAGCAACCAGATTCAATCCGATTTTGAGACAAATGTGTTTTCAATCCAGAGGAAAATTCATTTGAAACTGCTGAAGTTGCGCTGATAATCATAACCATAATTCGCTAAGAATTTTAGGCAACCTGATCCAATCGTAATTTTGAGACAAATTTGCTCACAACTCGCTTGAAGTTGCTGAAGTAACGCTTATAATCAAAATCTAAATTTGCTAAGAACTCTAAGCAGCCTGATTTAATCGGGATTGCGAGACGAATCTGCTCATAATCCAGAGGAAAACTCGCTTGAAATGGCTGATGTTACGCTGATAATCATAATCGAAATTTGCTCAAAATTCTAGGAAAAATTTGCTTGAAGTTGCGCTGAAACTCCAAAATAACCTAAATTTGCTAAGAATTCTAAGCAACCTGATTCAACCGGAGTTTCGAAACAAATGTGCTTAAAATTTTGGGAAACATTTACTTGAAGTTGCTAGAGTTTCGCTGAAAATCATAACCAAAATTTTCCTAGAATCGAAAGCAACCAGAATCAATCGGAATTTTGAGACAAATGTGCTCACAATCCCGAGGGAAAGTTGGTTGAAGTTGCTGAAGTTGAGGCAAATGTGGTCACAAAGTTGCTGAAGTTGAACGGATAATCAAAACCAAACTTTTCAAAGAATTCTAAGCGACCTGATTCAGTTGTAATTTCGAGACAAATTTGCTCACAATTCCCGGAAAAATTCGCTTGAAGTTGTTGAAATTGCGCTGATAATCAAAACCAAAATTGGCTTAGAGCTCTAAGTAGCCTGATTCAATCAAACAGTATTTGACAGCATTTCTCACTTTTTACCGAAACAGAAGCAGCCATCTTGGATTTTGAAAACGGCGTCGCCGGAAAAGTTCAGAAAAGTTCAGTGAAGGCCAAATACGTCCATAAAATTTCGAGGAAGTCTGGAGAGCTTCAAGGAATCTTGGGGAAAGTAAGAAAAGATTAGTGAACTTAAACAATTTGAGAAATGTTTTTGACCTCTCTTTAAACAAGAGAGTCTCAAGAACTTCAGGTTAACCCCTAGAATGTCAGCAAAATTTCATGAATTACTTGGAAGTTCCGATATCTCCAATGAAGTTCAAAAAACTTCAGGGATGTCCCTAGAACTATAGTGAAGTTCCAAGTACCTCTGTGATGTCCTGAGAACTTCAGAAAAGTCCCAAGAATTTAATTGAAATCCAGTGAACTTAGGAGAATCCCGGAAAGACCGGTAAGCTGCAGAAAATCACAAAAAAAGCATTTGAAAAACCTCCCTAAAACGTCAGCTAAGTCTCTGGAATAGAAAAAAAAAGTTCCGAGAGCTTCAAGTAGGTTCCAAGAACTTCAAAAATGTCCTGAGAATATTATTGTTGTCCGCAGATGTTCAGGAATGCCTCGATTATTTCAGGGAACTTCAGGGAACTTCAGGGAAGCCGTGAGGAAAGCTTCAAGCACGTCAAAGAAATTCAATGAACTTTATTGAAGTCCCCAAATGTTCAGTAAAGTTCGGAGAACTTAAACTAAGTCTCGAGACGTTCAAAAAAGTCCTGAGAATTAAAGTGCAGCTCAGAAAACTTCTGAAAAGTCCATAAAATGTCAGGAAAGTGCGAACACAACATGCAAATCCCAATGTCTTCAGTGAAGTTCCAAGGACATCAGGGATGACCGTTAAATTACAGTGAAGTTAAAAAAGCTTCATTGAAGAACATCAGAAAAGTTCTGAGAAATTAAGTGAACGTCAGGGAGTCCCAGAAAACTTCGTTTGAATTTGAGAGATTAAGAAAACTTCAGTGAAGTCTCGAAAACTTTAGTATAGTTCCTAAGCTTCAAATAAGTTCTAAAAATTTCAGATAAATCTCAATGATTCCAGAAAACTCCTTAAGACTTCAGGTAACTCTCTAGATTTTCAGAGATGTTCCGAGAATTTCTGAGAAGTTTCGAGAACTTCAGAGAAGTAAAGAGAAATTCAGAGCAGCTCTGAAAACTTCAAAGAAGTTCAGATAGTTCCGAGAACTTCAGACAAGTTTCGAAAACTTCAGTAAAGCTCCGAGAACTTTCGAAAGCATTGAAAACTTCAGAGAAGTCCCCGGAACTTTAGAGAAATTATTGAAACTATAGATAAATCTTCACAACTTCAGCAAAGTCTTCGAAAATTTTGAGAAGTTCACGGAACTTCAGAGAACTCCTCAGAATTTAAGATTATACAACAAAACTGCACGAAAGTCCTCGGAAATTAAGAAAGAAGCACCAGAGAAGTTCACAGAACTACAGAGAAGTCCACGAATCTTCAGAAAAGTACTCGAAATTTTTGAGAAGTCCTTGAAACTTTTGGTGAGACGATCCGAGTATTGCTAGTTCATCAGCTCTCTCGTTTCCATCAATTCCACAATGGACAGGTACCCAGTTCAAATGGACTTGATTACTACAAGACAACTTTTGAAGTGATTGACACTCTCAAACATGCTTGAATTTGCATATTGCTGGTTTGAAAACATTTAGAGCTGCTTGACTGTCCGACATAATGCATATATTTGAATATCTATAGTTTCTGCGTATAACAGAACATTCCAGAATCCCTGGGCCAGTTACATCTGTTCCCACTTGATTGTTCATTTTTTAACCGTCTATATAGAATACAATCGGACCTTGACGGTGGTTTGCCACAATTGACGTCCAGGATCAATAACTTGATACAAACAGTCAAAGTTGCATTTCTTCTCCATCCAATCTTCGTTGTTCGTTGTTTTGAGTTTTAGGCCGCTCTTTTTATGTGCATCCAAGAAAATTTAAATTTACATTATATTTTATAAGAGTGTGCCTTTAGACAAACACATGCAAGCATTCTTTAGAACATGAATTAAAAACGAGACGAGAAAATAAATTCGGTCTGGTATTTATTCCAGTCGGTGCCGTTGAAAATCCTAGGATGGAAAAATTCTTCTGAAATCGCGCTTGGTCCCGGTTCATGCGTTGATGAGTTCGATATGTAGGACCAAGGTCGTTCCTGGCGTGGCGTTGTCGCATCAAAATGAATGTCGCCTAGATACGATACAACAGCAACCACTTGTTGTCGAATTTTTGTTTCGGTAGACGTAATTTTACATGAACACCTAGTTTACGCTACTCGATTTACGTCAAAAACGAAATACGAACTCATGATTTCTATGGTTGCATGATCATGCGTTCGCACGGATTTATTCAGAAGGCTTAGTACAATTTTCTTAGATACCTGGGAAAGATTCGATCAGAATTCTGAGCAAAACTCGCTGATAATCAAAACCAACATTTTCCATGAATTCTTAGCCACCTGATTTTAGTGAAATTTTGGTTTCGGGAGACGTAATTTTACAAGAACTTTTGGCACAGAATAATAACGTTTCCTATAAAATTCATAATTTGTAGGTGTGCCAGATTATGATCTGAATCGTAAGCCGTAAGCAGGTTTCATCAAAAAGCTGATCATAATTTGCATAAGACTCTGCGCTAGGTTCTATCATAAATCAGAGCACGATTCGCTGATACTCATGAACTAAACTTGCTAAAATTTCCAAGCTTGATTCAATCGGAAATGTTAGGAAAAATTTGTCTAATTTCTCAGAATCTTAATGTATGATGCTATCAGAATTCTGAGCAAAACTCGCTGATAAAATTGTGCAACTTGCGCTTAGAATTCTAAGCAAGCTGATTCAATCAGAATTTTGAGACAAATTCTCTCGAAACTCTGAGCATGATTCTCTTAGAATTCTGAGCAGAACTCGCTGATGTGTTCTATTTAGCCTGATTTAGTTGGTATTTCGAGACGAATGTGCTAATAATTAAGGATTTCTCCTGGATGTCACTTGAGGTTGCTGAAGTTTCACTGATAATCATAACCAAAATTTGTTGTGAATTCTAAGCAGCTCGATTTATTTTGATATTCTAAACAAATGTGAAAATTCGCTGGAAGGTGCTAAAAATTCACTTGAATTTGCTGACGAGATTCGCAACTTTGTAGATTTGCAAAACTCAGAGCATATTTGATTTGAAATGCCAAAGAAGTTAGTCTCTCGAGTAACTGAGTGCGATTTGCACATAATCCTCAACAATAAACTTTAATAATGCCCATCGTGAAACAGTCTGAATCCTGATCGAAGGATTTGGATTTGGATGATACTGAGCCTAATTTGTTTCTTTATACTTCCTGAACAGGTTTTTACATGAAATCTTTGTTCATGTTATTGAATTTTCGACAAATACGAATCACGTCCTGCTATATAATTCATAATTTCTATGTGTGCGAGATTACGATCTGAATCGAAAGCCGATGCGTTTTATCAAAAGGCCGAGCATAATTTGAATAAAACCCTGGGCATGATTCTAATATAATTTCGAGCAGGATTCGCCGATACTCATGAACTTAAATTTCCATGCTTAAATCCATCGAAATCGTTAGGAAAAGTAAGTCGAATTTTCTCATAATCTTAAGAATGAGTTTCTCAGAATTCTTAGGAGAAGTCGCTGATAAACATATGTAAATTTCGCCTAGTATTCTAAGCACTCTGATTCAATCAACATTTTGAGACAAATTAAGACGCTAAAAACCCGCTTGAAGTTGATAAAGTTGCGCTGATAATCAATAATCAAAATTTGCTCTAAGCAGCCTGATTCAATCGGAATTTCGAAACAAATGTGCTCATAATCCAGAAGAAAACTCATCATAGTTTGCTTAGAATTCTAAGCAATATTATTCAATCGGAATTTCGAGACAACCATGCTCACAATTCAGGAGGAAGATTGTTATGAATTTGTTGAAGTTGCGCTGATAATCATAACCAAAATTTACTGAGAATTTTAAGCAGCCTTATTCATTTCCTGATACAATTTTGAGACAAATGTGCTCACAATTCCCGGATAAATTCGCTTGAATCCAGTGGAAAATACTTGAATTTTCTTGAATTTGCTGAAGTTGTGCTGATATTCATAACCAAAATTTGGAAATAACTCCAAGCAGCAATTGGAATGATGAGCAAATGTGCTCTCAATCTAGAACAAACTTTGCTTGAAGTTGCCGAAGTTGTGCTGAAAATCTTAACCAAAATTGCCTTTGAATTCTTAGTAGCCTGAATCAATCAGGCAGTATATGATAACATTTCTCACTATTTACCGGAACAGAAACAGTCATCTTGGATTCTGAAAACGGCGTCACACATCGATTTCCGGATAAAAAATAACGAGACCTTCAGAAAAGTCCGGTGAAGTTTAGTGAAGGCCAAATACTTCAGTGAAGTCTCGAGAAATTAAGTGGAGCCCAAGGAAATTTACAAAATTGCAGTGAAGCCTGGAGAGCTTCAGGGAATCTGCGGGAAACTAAGCAAAGATTAGTAAAGTTAAAAAATTTGGGATATTTTTGTGAACTTCAAGCGAGTTTTAAAAATCTGAGATTATCCCCTAGATTGTCAACAAAATTTTAAGAAGTACATGCAAGTCTCCAGTAAAGTTCAAAGAACTTCAGAGATGTCCATTGAATTACAGTGAAGTTCAAAGTACTTCAATGATATCCTGAGAACTTCAGAAAGTTCCGAGATATTAATTGAAATCCAGTGAACTAGGGAGAATCCTAGGAAGGCCGATAAGCTGCAGAATACTATCTAGAATAGAATTTCAAAAACTTCCCTCAAACGTCAGCGAAGTCTCTAGAACTAAAAAAAAAAGTTCCGAAAACTTCAAGTAAGTTCCTAGAACTTAAAAAAATTCCTGAGAACATTGTAGGCTGATATTCAGGAATGCCTATATAATTGCAGGGAAATTCAGTGAACTTCAGGGAAGTCGTGAGAAAAACTTCAAGCAGTTCAAAGAAATTCAAAGAACTTCATTGAAGTACCCAAAAGTTCAGTGAAGTTCGGAGAATTTTAACTAAGTCCGAGACTTTCAAAAAAGTCCCGAGAATTTAAGTGCAGCCCTTCTGAAAAATCCATAAACTGTTAGGAAAGTGCGAAAATGACAAGCAAGCCCCAATATTCTCAGTGAAGTTCCAAGGACATCAGGGATGACCGTTAAATCACAGTGAAGTTAAAGGAGCTTCCATGAAGTCCTAAGAACTTTAGAAAAGTCCCTAGAATTAAAATGAACGTCAGGGAAACCCATGAAACTTCATTTAAATTTCAGAAAGCTTCAGTGAAGTTTCGAAAACTTTAGTAAAGTTCCAAAGCTGCAAGAAAACTGCTGAAAACTTCAGGTTACTCTCTAGACTTTCAGAGAAGATCCGTTAACTTCAGAGAAGTAAAAAGAAATTCAGAGAAGTTCTGACAACTTAAGAAATGTTCCGAGAACTTCAACAAAATTTCGAGAACTTCCGAAAGTATCGAAAACTTCTGTGAACTTCCGAGAAGTCTTCGAAACTACAAAGAAGTCCTTGAAACTCTAGATAAATCCTCGAAACTTTAGAGATGTCCTCGAAACTTTGGATAAGTTCACGGAACTTCATAGAAGTCCTCAGAACTTCAGATTATACAACAAAACTGCAGAGATGTCCTCAAAACTTAAGAAAGAAGCACCAGATAAGTTCACAGAACTTTAGTGAAGTTCACGAATCTTCAACAAAGTTCTAAGAACTTTTGAGAAGTCCTTGAAGAAGTCACGGAACTTTAGAGAAGTCCTTAGAACTACAGAAAAGTTCACGGAACTTCAGTGAAGTCATCGAATAAGATTAAGAGATAAACTTTAGAAAAATTCAGGGAAGTTCAAAGGAGCTCGCGGATTCTGAGATAAGTTCAAGTTCTCGGATATTCAGAGAAGTACACAAAAATTTAGAGAAATCCTCAAAACTTCAGAGCCTTTATGGAGCCTTTAGGAAGTTCACGTTAATTTAGAAAAGTTCATGGTACTATAGAGAAGTTCAAAGAACTTCAGAGAATTCCTCGGAACTGCAGAAACGTTCACGGAATTTCAGAGAGATTCACGGATCTTCAGTTAAGTCCTTGGAACTTCAGAAATTCACGGAATTTCAGAGAAGTTAACGAAACTCCACAGGATCTCACGGAATAAGTTCTCAGATCTTCTGATGCACTGAGCTTCAAAGTAGTCTTCGGAACTTAAGAGAGATCTTTGATCATTGATATGCTGAAGGTCTTTGAAATAATTTCTGACCCACCTGGTAACATAAAACAATTTCAGAGATACGTGACTTGAATGGATGATACACATAAAATCTTCAAAATAATTCCTGATCATTGTGAAGTCCTGTGAAAACATTCAAAGACCTTTCTGAAGATTTTTGATATCCTGAAGGTCTCTGTAATAAATTCTGAGCAATCTGATATTGTGAAAGAGTATCTGAGAGGCGTGATTTCAATTGATGTTTAGAACACTGTAGTCCAATATATTTCTCTCTACCCTGAAGTCATGAAACACATATTCTGAGGACATTCCCAAATTTTTTGTCATCCTGAAGGACTTGGGAATCATTTTTGACCCACCTAACGTAGTCCTCTCTGGAATTCTACGCGCTCTGCGATCTTCCGTTGACTCTATCCGAATCGCCGAAGATCTGACATGCTCCAGCTAATAGTGCCATTTCAACGCTTCATCCAACTTCCTATCTGCTCTGCATCGAAGATGTCCCAGAAATTGACACTGCTGACGATATTCGAGCAAGGTCAAACACCGTTCAGCCGAGTCGGCAACGAAGTTTAACCAGTTCACTTCAATCCCAACTCGACAGGCCAATGGTGCGATCAGGTGTGGGTTGTCGATTTTCATCAACATTTCGGTGCCTCAGTCCATAGCTGGGAATCTGAATGTCCTGGAGATACTCAAATTGTTCCTTTAGCTTCCGGGAATTCATCTGCAGTACAGGATCGAGCTTGTACGCTGTTCAAACTTCGATAAAACTGTAGTGGTTTCGCGAATCTCTGGCGGAAATCTCGGGCGTCACTTTCACCTACGAATGCGACGTTCTGTCGACGATTTGTTCTTATGTGCTACCTTACTGACCTCGTTACTGATGTTTTTGACGTTTTCGCTACCTTCATCGACGGCTGGTTGATGATTGATAACCACCGGATAAATCCTCGTTTGATCTGGTGCATGTAGGCCGAATAGTACAAACCCACCTCTGCAACGGACTCGTCGGCACTAACGCATTCGAACTCGACTCGAATTACAATTTAATGCAACGGAAATTAATAACAAACAAAAACACTTAAAAGTACAACATAAATTTAGTAGTTGCTACTGTTTATAAGTGGTCGTATCTCCAACTTTTTTTGACCAGATTTGGTCTCTTTTCATTATGCAAAAGCCGTCCTGGAATGGTATAAGGTACACGAGTCAAATACGTGCCAAAATAGCCAATCCGCATAACTGTCCAAATCGCCAACAGAAGAATACTGGGCTCTGGTTAGCGGAAACCTGAACCATAACCGCACGCTAGCGCATCTGAGGATTCTGTACGGATCGGTCGTCTGCCGAATTTTATAGAAAGAAAGATTGATCTCAACACTAAATATTGAACCTATTAAACTGAAATAAACAATTTTTGAGAATTATGTTTACATTTTTTGCTACATTTTCAGTGAGAATCTAACATGCGGCTTTATTGATATTTGACCTGCATTCGGACAGAGTCGGCGCGTTCCGGTTGAATAGATTTCACAAATTGAGGATGATAGTCCCAGCGTCACCTGTTGGTTCTTTGTGTAATTACTAATCTGAAAAACGGAGTAGCGTCGGGCGGTCAATATGCTCATGCGAAATGTCCTGCTCTTACCGTATTAGAACACATTACTGACTTAGTAACTTTATGGCCGATAGACTTTTGAACAGTTTAACCTATACAAGTATACAGGGTGCAAAGTTGCTTGTCAGTGATTTTGATCAATGTATCTGTTAGAAATTTTTTACCGAGGGGCATATTTTTTATCGAACGTATAATCGTCTTGAATTTGACGGTTGAATTTGATTTGAGTTCGATAAGTTGTTCAGTTCTGGAGTTATCGTCGAAAACAAAACCGTGTAAAAATACCGTTTTAAAAAAGACCTTTGAAGAAGTGACCATCTTGAACTTTTCACCAGATTTTAGGACATAACTTCACGTTTTTCAATTTTTTTGAAGAAAATTCGAGAAGGTCGTCCTTTGAGAAAATCAATGTTTTTTGTTTATTTTAAGCATGCACTCAAGTTCTGATCAAAATATGGTCTGAGAAAAAGTTGTAGGTCATTATTTGTTCTTCAAGAAGAAAAAATACACTGAAACTAAAAAAATCGTAAATGCATGCTAAAAAAAAACAAAAAACATTGATTTTCTAAAAAGACCCCCCCCTCTTCGAATTTTCTAAAAAAAAATCGAAAAAAATTGAAATTATGTCCTAAAATCTGGTGAAAAGTTCAAGACGGTCACTTCTTTAGATCTTTAATTTTTATGAATTTTTTTGAATTTTGTAAAATTGCGTATTTTCTAATATTACTATGTTCAGCCATTCTCAAATGTTAGTCGTGATGTCCAAAAAAATGTACGTTACATGATAGATTATTGAATAAAAAACTAATCTTTCCCAGACATGAAGGCTGTCAGCCTTACCTGTTTCTGTGTATGCTATGTGCATTGCTGAGGTTTTGATAATTTATCTTTAGTTTCAATGATATCTTTGTAGTTCCGAGGATTTCTCTGAAGTTTTAGATCTTTCCGAAAGTTCCCGGTGCTTTACTGAAGTTTTCGAAACTTTTGTGAATTTCTCTGAACATCTCTGAAATTCTAGAGAGTAACCTGAAGTTCAAAAGAATTCTCTGGAATTATAGAAATTTATCTGAAGTTTTTGGGACTTCTTTGAAGCTTTACTATCGTTTTCTAAAGTTCAATGCAGTTCTTTGGAATTTTCTGAAGTTTCCGAAAAGTCCCTGAGATTTACTTAAAATCTCGGGAATTTTCTGAAGTTTTCAAGACTTCATTGAAGTTTTTTTTAACTTCACTGTAATTCAACGGACATCCCTGATGTCTTCAGAGCATCAATGAAGATATTCGGACTTGAATGTAATTTAAGCGTTCAATCTTAAGCGTTGACTTTCGTGAACTAATCTGAAGTTCTGGGAACATCTCTAAAGTTCCGTGACTTTTCCAGGTACTTCTTAAAAGATTCAAGGTTTTTGCTCAAGATTCGTGAGTTTGTGAACTTCTCTGAAGTTCTGTGCACTTATCTGGTGCTTCTTTTTTCGAGGACTTTTTTTCCATTGTTCCGTTGTATAATCTGAAGTTCTGGGGACTTCTCTGAAGTCTCGAGGACTTCTTAGAACATTTGAGGATTTATCTAGAGTTTCATGGACTTCTCTGAAGTTCTCGGAAGTTTCTGATACTTTTCTGGAAGTTTTGGAACTTTTTCAACTTCTCTAGAGGTTTCAGAACACCTCTGAGTTTCTGTTTACTTCCCTGAAGTTTTCGGAACTTCTCTGAATTTCTCGAAACATCTCCGAAATTCTAGAGAGTAACCTGAAGTTTGAAGGAGTTTTCTGAAATTATAGAGAGTTATCTGAAGTTTTTGGAACTTGAAGCTTTGGAACTGTACTAAAGTTTGAGAGACTTCACTGAAGTTCTTTGGAAATCTCTAAGGTTTCCCGAAAACCCCTGACGTTCATTTAAATTCTCGGGACATTTCTGAAGTTCTCAGGACTTCATTTAAGTTTTTTTTAACTTCACTGTAATTCGACGGACATCCCTGATGTCTTCGGAGCTTCGCTGAAGGTATTTTCGTAATTTTCGCACTTTTCTGACAGTATATGGACTTTTAATCTTATCCGATGACTTCACTGAAGTTCCGAGAACTAATCTAAAGTTCTGAGGACTTTTCTTAAGTTCCGTGACTAGTTCAAGAACTTCTCAAAAGTTTAGAAAACTTTGCTGAAGATTCGTGAGCTCCACGCAAGTTTTGTGAGCTTCTCTGAAGTTCTGTGAACTTATCTGGTGCTTCTTTTTTCGAGGACTTCTTTTCCATTGTTCCGTTGTATAATCTGAAGTTCTGAGGACTTATCTGAAGTTTCGAGGACTTCTTAAAACTTTTGAGGATTTATCTAGAGTTTCAAGGACTTCTTTGAAGTTCCGAGGACTTTTCTGAAGTTCTCGGAAGTTTCTGATACTTTTGGAAGAGCTCGAAACTTTGCTGAAGTTCTCGGAACTTTTCGGAAGATTTCGGAACTTTCTCAACTGCTCTGAAGTTCTGTGAACTTATCTGGTGCTTCTTATTTCAAGGACTTCTTTTCCATTGTTCCGTTGTATTAATCTGAAGTTCTGAGGACTTCTTGGAACTTTTGAGGATTTATCTAGAGTTTCAAGGACTTCTTTGAAGTTTCGAGGACTTCTCTGAAGTTCTCAGAGTTTCTGATACTTTTGGAAGTGCTCGTAACTTCGCTGAAGTTCTCACAACTTTTTTTGAAGTTTTCGGTACTTTCTGAACTTCTTTGAGGTTTCAGAACACCTCTGAGTTTCTGTTTACTTCCCTGAAGTTCTTGGAACTTCTCTAAGTTTCTCGAAACATTTCTGAAATTCTAGCGAGTAACCTGAAGTTTGAAGGAGTTTTCTTAAATTATAGAGAGTTATCTGGAGTTTTTGGAACTTGAAGTTTTGGAACTGTACTAAAGTTTGGGAGACTTCACTGAAGTTCTTTGGAATTCTCTAAGGTTTCTCGAAAATCCCTGACGTTCATTTAAATTCTCAGGACTTTTCTGAAGTTCTCAGGACTTCATTTGTGTTTTTTGACTTCACTGTAATTCAACGGACATCCTTGATGTCCTCGGAGCTTCGGTGAAGGTATTCGGACGTAATTTTCGCACTTTTCTGACAGTATATGGACTTTTAATCTTATCCGATGACGTCACTGAAGTTCCGAGAACTAATCGGAAGTGTTGAGGACTTTATTTAAGTTCCGTGTCTAGTTCAAGAACTTCACAAAAGTTTAGAGAAGTTTGCTGAAGATTCGTGAGCTCCACGCAAGTTTTGTGAGCTTCTCTGAAGTTCTGTGAACTTATCTGGTGCTTCTTTTTTCGAGGACTTCTTTTCCATTGTTCCGTTGTATAATCTGAAGTTCTGAGGACTTATCTGAAGTTTCGAGGACTTCTTAAAACTTTTAGGATTTATCTAGAGTTTCAAGGACTTCTTTGAAGTTCCGAGGACTTTTCTGAAGTTCTCGGAAGTTTCTGATACTTTTGGAAGAGCTCGAAACTTTGCTGAAGTTCTCGGAACTTTTCGGAAGATTTCGGAACTTTCTCAACTGCTCTGAGGTTTCAGAACACCTCTGAGTTTCTGTTTACTTCCCTGAAGTTCTCGGAATTTCTCTGAATTTCTCGAAACATCTCTGAAATTCTAGAGAGTAACCTGAAGTTTGAAGGGGTTTACTAAAATTATAAAGAGTTATCTGAAGTTTTGGAACTCCCGTGAAGCTTTGGAACTGTACTAAAGTTTGAGAGACTTCACTGAAGTTCTTTGGAATTCTCTAAGGTTTCCCGAAAATCCCTGACGTTCATTTAAATTCTCGGAACTTTTCTGAAGTTCTCAGGACTTCATTTAAGTTTTTTAACTTCACTGTAATTCGACGGACATCCTGATGTCCTCGAAGCTTCACCGAAGGTATTCGGACTTACATGTAATTTTCGCACTTTTATGACAGTGTATGGACTTTTAATCTTATCCGATGGTTTCCCTGAAGTTCCGAGAACTAATCTGAAGTTTTGAGGACTTTTATTAAGTTCCGTGACTAGTTCAAGAACTTCTCAAAAGTTTAGAGAATTTTGCTGAGCTCCACGCAAGTTTAGTGAACTTCTTTGAAGTTCTGTGAACTTCTCTGGTGTTTTACTACTCTATTTTTATAAGTACAGCGCTTTTACAGTCAAAGTAGCATCTACTCAGTTTCCTTATATCAAGTTACTAAGTTTTTGCCATTTAGCATGGAAATATGAAACTGAGTGAAAGTTACTCTATTTAGAGTAAATCTGAACGAGCGTGTACGTTTTCAAGCATCATCAACGCTTTAACTATGAATCATTTAGCAGCTTCAAAGAGCTCGAAATCATGGTGTCACCAGCCGGCCAATCACCGAAGTGCTGCTTCGTTAATTATGCAATTCACCCCAGCCTACCTGTTTTTTTTCTCCCTAATACTTAACAACATCAATCATAGCAAACCAACCTTCTTAGCTGACCTCGAACATCGCGCACCGAGAATCAACTGCCATAACCGAGAGAAAAGTGTTCATATCTCCTCACCCAACTCACCTCCTCAACCTAACGGGCCTCCTTCGGTTAGAAACCATAAATAGAAAATCCGACTAGAAGCGTTCAATATTTCCAGCTGCATTCAGCCAAGTTCTCTCCGACCCCCACCGACTTCCTCCATCTTCAACGAAAAAAAAAACTCTCGTTATCCGTGACGTCTCCGATCGGGGCGATTCGATCTACGATTTCTACTCCAATCTCCGCATCCAGGAGGGAAGAAAGTAGCCATTTCTCCAGCGGTCCGCGTGTCTCGATTTGATCGTATTATTTGCTTTCTTCCATCAGCTCGCTTGTTTTTTTTCTCACTTCCTTCTGATAACAACACACGGGAAACCGAATTTTACCAAAAACAAAAAATAAAATAAGAAATAAGAAATAAGAAAAAAAAACAGCAAACAACCGAGCGAACGCGCAACGGCAAAGAGTGTGAAACAAGATCAAGTGTGTTAGTGGTGTTTGATAGTTGATAGGAAGAAATCGTAAGTCGTGAGGCGGAGAAGAAAAAGCGGCCTGCTGTGATGATAGAAAGAAAAAAAACTTGGATCGAAAAAGTTTAATTTTAATAGGAAACATTCACCGAGTTCAACAATGGCAATAATACCGAACGGTAATCGGTGGTGCGGCCGTTTCGCACTTTAACTTCGTCCGTCGGCTTGGTTGAGGGGGAAATTCAAATTGACTTACTGACTAACTGACGATTTGTCCAGCCGTTGAAGAAGTGATCGAGATTTTGAACCCGTCTGGGCCCGTCTGGCAGCGTTTTAACAATTACGGTGAAAAGGGAGTAAAACCCCCTCAAGGAAAGTTGGCAATGGAACCGAAAGCCAAACAAGGTTAACACCAGTGGCCGCGGACGGCGAGGAACAACGAGGCCCAATTTAAACCTGCTTTTTTTGGGAATAATAGTGTGGATGTGTTAAATGGTTTAGCGAAAGAGGAAAACAAAAATCACATAAACGGCTTGGAGTGTGGCGAAGCAGTAATTTTCGAATACCCCCCCAGTTCCGTGTTCGGAGGACGGAGGAAGGACGGCGTTCGGGAGTTGGTGAATCTCAGAAATTGAAGGTATGTAGGAACCATAATGGTAATGGAAATCGTTTGCTGCTGCCCCTCGTTGCGATGATGAAGAAAGAGCGAAGGAAAGTGTGGTGGCCATAGGGCCGTAAACTGTATGGGAAATGCTGGTGGCCACCATCGCAGGAGAACGGTTCAAAATGTCTGGCCCATGTGGCGTCACCAGCTCGAGCTGGAGGAACTCCGGCAGCGGTCGAGAAATTGAGTAACTACTTGTTCCGTGGTGGTTGATCCAATTAAGATCCGAACTGGGGAGGAGTTTTTGCTTCTCCGCCGCACTGGGGCAGGGAAAATTGGGTTTATCTTCTGTTTGGGGGTTGGATGGATGGTTAACCTTCTTGAAGTGTTGGAGTGCAAATGATTCGAGGTGAACTTTTGAGTGCCATAGCTCAATACTTATTGAATAAGAATTTGGGGTTCTTCGAAGCTTTCCTGGATATAAGTTTCCACTTTTATATTTAGGGCCTACTTTGATGCTGTTGCGAACTTTTGGCTGATTCTCAAATTATCAAAACTGATTGCACCTCCACATTTATTTCGAATCCAACATTACACAAAAATACCCTGGGAAATTGAGCTTTCTATACCAGACCATTTCTTCAACCAGACCGAGAATCGAACTCGCCTACATGGGTTTGTGATTCCGCTTGATGTAAGTATGTATGTAATTGTAGTTTCAAATACGAATAAGGGCAACTCAAGCGATGGTTTATGTATTTATTTCAGATGTCAGAATCTAAAAAATCAGATGATGTCAGAGATTTCAGAGTCTCAAAAATCCGAAATATAGACTGTTCCAGAAAGAATAAGCACACTTTCAAAATAACAAAAAAGTCATGTTTTTTAGTTTTAATAATTTTATTTGGCAAATCATATTTGTATTTGTGTTTAATATGATATTTTACTCTCGTTTAATCAAAACATTTAATCATAGCCAAGAATCCTAACTTTTCCTCAAACATGACCCATTAGCTTCTGCACCATTTTGACCACTTTTGGCCAATCTTTTTAAAATTTTTGGATGTCGTACGCTGGTTTTATGAATTTTCGAAGTTTGCTTTGGTTAAAGCCGAAAAAGTCTCGATTAGCCGTGCCTCCGGGCAGTTTGTCGGATTCATGTCTTTCGGCACGAAACATACATTTTGACTTTTGTACCATTCTAAAGTGTCCTTTGCGTAATTACATGACGCCAAATCAGGCCAAAACACTACTTGATCTTCGTGCTGCCTGATCATTGGCAATAATCGCTTATGGAGACATTCCTTAACGTATTTCTGAGTGGTCATCGTAGCCGTTGTAATGTACGGACTAGATGTTTTACCACACTCGTATATTGCCTGCCAAACCATAACCTTCTTACCGAATTTTTTGGTAAAAATTGCCTTCTCCGTTTCGGGGATGTCTTTGTCTGCGCTTACATTATAGAATTGTGGCCCGAGATGCGTTTTGTAATCTTGTTTCACATACGTTTCATTGTCCATTATTATACACCCAGAATTTCTACACAATAACGAATCGCGGAATCATGGACGCGGCCTGTTTTGGTTCCTTTTGGGTTTTTTCTGCTGTTTTCGGCTGTTTTTAGCCCAACTCTTTCTTTGGCCCGCATGACATTACTCGACGAGGTCCCTAGTTTTTTCGCAAAATCCCGAACGGAAGTCGTTGGTTTTCGCTTGTAGGCATCCCTGATGTTTTTATCGATAGCCGGCCTAACAGGACCGGATTTCCGACCACTCTTCGACGCACCTTTAAACATACACTGTTCTCTATATTTTCGAATCGCAGATCGTACCGCTCCGACGCTTACACCCTCTACCTTGGCCAATTTTCTCAAAGAGAGTCCGCTCACAGTGCACCATTTGTGCACGATACTTTTTCGTTGTTCCGGAGTAAGACCGCGCATTTTGACAGGTAAAACAAAACTGAGCACTTTTTTGATGCTATTTCATTCAGAAATGTGCAAACAAAAGGACGCAGCCAAAACATGTTGAAATATTTCATTATGTTCAAAGTGACCGTTAAAATAAGGTGTGATTATACTTTCTGGAACAGTCGTTATAGTTTAAAATGCTGTTACGTTAGAAGTTAAAAGTAAAGCTGAAACAGAAACATGTAAGACATTTATTGTAAGGTTACAGTCAAAAAGTAACCAATAAAAATTAGGGCATCTTCAACCGTGATCAACATCCGAAGTTTTTAGATTCTAGCAAACCCGAGCAATAGTATCACAATAGATCTAAGAAATTGTCGCTGTGATGAATATACCCAACATGGGATCGAGAAATCCAAGCAAATACCTTCAATTTCACTAGAAAATCAGTCACATTTTGGCATAAAAATATTTAACAAAATCTCAATTGAGTCCTGCACTGAAAAAAAAAAGGATTTAAAAAGCTTTAGATTTATTAATTTGGAGGCAACAAATGTTTCTATGGTGGTTTAATACCCCTCCCACATCTGGAATGGAAGGCTTCCATACAAATGAAACAGAAGTTTCTGCATAACTCAAGAACTAATGGAACTAAATTTGGCATGTGGGGTTATCTGGAGGCAAGAAATGTTTCTATGGTTTTGCGAGACCCTTTCTCCCTCTCTAGAAGAGGTGGGGGGGAGCTCATTCTAATGAAACTGGAATTTCCGAATAACTCGAGAACTAATCGAGCAAATGGAACCAAAATTTGACATGTGTTGATTTTGGAGGCAAGAAATGCTTTCACGGGTGTTCGAGATCCCTCCTCTCGAGAAGGGGGGGGGGGAGGGGGAGATGCTCTCATACAAAGAAACACAAAGTTAAACCAAACCACTATGATACGAATGGACAAATTTCGCGACAAAAATCGATAACTCGAAAACCATTTACTTTAGACCAATGATGTCTTCGGGAGATTTAATTCAAAAAATTAGATCTATCTTCCGGGTTGAGTGGTGACTAGGGTGGTCCTTTTATGTTCATAATAAAATTTTCAACTTTTCATTCTTATGATTTAGAGGATTTTTTCTTCTACAGAATTATAGATATTTTACTTTTTGCTTCTATCTCATCTACGTATCGTTTTATAACAGTCTTTCTAACTTTCCTTAGGGTGGGACTTTAAAAAAAAGTTTTTTTGCTGTAACTTTTTTTTTTCAATTTTAATTTGAAAACTCCGCAAAGATGACTTTTAGGGTATAAAATGACGCACATTTTGAAGATACAAGATAGCTGCTAGTTATTGTATTAAAAAAGTTGTAGGGGTTGAAGTGTAAAAAGTACGTTTTTGCAAGATATCTTATTCCCTTATTTGCAAATATTTGCAAACATAGAGTACGTGAACTGCAAGTACAAACTTCCATCTACATGATCTATGCACAATAGAGTGTCCCCTTTTGTCCCCTTCAGGAAAAAAAAATCGTTTTTAAATTGGTAGTTTTGCATTTTTTATGCAGAATTTTCGATCAGCAGCATCAACAATTATCATCAAAGAGCGTTACAACGCGAGTTTTTTATGAATATATTTATATTGTTAAATTATTACATCTTCGTTTATTTAAAAAAAAATATGTCACAGACAAACAGACATAACACATCGAACATTTGTCTCTACAAATCATCGTCACTAACACACCTGCACCTTTTGTTGAGCACACTGTAATGGATGGTTAAGCTGAATAGATGGCGGTAGTGTGTTAACGTTAAACGTAAAAAAAAATCCCCAAAATCGAGAATACGCGCTATCTGTGGCGATACTACCAACTAAGAAACATTTGAATTGACAGTTTAATGCGTAAGAAGCTGCAAGTGTTGTGTCTGTTGGTCTGTGTTGACATATTCACATTTGATTACTTACTGAGGGTTATTCCGAGAGTCGAAGTGACGTTTGTCACTTGGTGAAGTGAGAAGAGTCACCTGCAGTGACGTGACTTTCCATTTGATTTCCCCAGAAGAGTCACGTCACTGCAGGTGACTCTTCTCACTTCACCAAGTGACAATCGTCACTTCGACTCTCGGAATAACCCTCACTTACTTTATCCCCTGTTTAGAAAAATGGATTTTTGTGTGTCTCTCTGTCAATCTATCTCACCCTCATAGACTACTGAACTGATCGTCGTGAAAATATGTATGTATGCAAGCGTTTTTGTTGCTGTAGCTCCTATACTTTGGGCTCTTATGATTGTTTGAGATCCCTGCTCTTCTGAAAAGGGGAGCACAAATTACACAAAAAGAAACAAAAGTTTCTGCAGTTCTCGAGAACTAATCAAGCAAATGGATTAAAATGTGGTATGTGGGATATTTTGAAGGCGAAAAATTGTTTGGACGGTAGTTTGAGACTCCTCTCTTTTGTGAGGGGGGGGGGTGGAGTTCGAAACAAATAAAACACAAATATCTGCATAACTCAAGCACTCATCAAGCAAATGGAACCAAATTTGACAAGTGGAGGTTTTGAGAGCAAGAAATGATTCTACGGTGGTTCAAGACCCTTTCGCTTTCTGAAGGGGGGCGGGGGTAAGGGGCGAGGCTCCCATAGAAACGAAACACAAATTTCTGCATAACTCGAGAACACATCAAGCAAATGAAACCACATTTGGCATATGGAGGTTTTTGAGGGAAAGAAATGTTTCTAAGGTGTTTTGATTCTCCACTCGCTGGTAGGGAAGGGATGCTCTCATATAAATGAAACACAAATTTCTGCATAACTCAAGAACTCATCAGGCAAATAGAAGCAAATTTGGCAGGTGTCGGTTTTTGAAGGCAAGAAATGTTTCTATGATGGGTTGAGACTCCTCCACCCTCTGCAAGGGGGGGCTCTCATACAAACGAAACACAAGTTTTTGCATAACTCGAGAACAAATCTAGCAAATGGAACCCAAAGGTAGGTTTTGCGCAGAAAAAAAACGACGTGTACTTTTTTCTTATAGTCTATCAGAGAGAAACATTTAAAACAATTCAAGTTATACAAAGTTGATCTGGGTCAAAATGAGCTTGAGCTTATTTTGAACAACTGGAATGAACTTACCAAACTCCATTATTTGATGAAGTTTTGTTTCCTTCCTTTTTTGAAAATCTTACAGTCGAATCACACAATATTTTTTTGATTTCTTTATATTTAACAACTCGAATGAACTCACCAAATTATAATATTGGATTAAATGGAACATTTTTCCTTCTGGTTTGAAAAACTAGTTGAAACTCCTTTGAGTTATGAATACAACAGTTCCAATGTTCTGAAAGTCTCTTTGATAAAAAAAATCTTACCTAACCTAACCTAACAGTTTTAATGTTTCTGTGGAATAAAATGCCTTTCGCTTCTTTATGAGTTTGAACCATTTTCCGAGTGCTCAGTTATATCGCATGCGATTTTTGAGCTTTTGCCGTACAATTTTAAGATGAAATTGTGTACTAGTTTTGAATATTTAGCTCATTGCATAATTTTTTCATAGTTGATTCAATTGTGGTCTATCAGCGAGCACGTTCGAAAATGTTCAACGAAAACAAAATAACTAGAAAATTAGATGGAAATTACTAATTCCATTTTATTCTAACTACCTTTATTGCTTATCTTGAGAAATACGCGTACGTGTTCAGACTTCTTCAGTGTTGTGTACACATACTCGACTGAATGAAAACCTTCGTCGAATATATACTATTCTCTGAATACAAACACTTGCACCTACAGACAACATTTTTTTCACCTATCTTAAATCAAATACAAAAATTATACTTAGTGTCTACCTCCCCTTTTCCCTTGTACCCAGCTTTGTTATTTAGCGACAGTGGGTGTCCGCCGCCGCCGAAAACAAAGTAAATCTAGGTCAAAATGAGCTTGAACATATTTTTAACAATTGGAATGAACTCACCAAATTCTACTATTCAAAGAAACTTAACTTATTCGCTTTTGTTTTTATAATCAGATGCCAAAAGTCTGGGGAACGATTTTAAGTTGTGCATGCGGCTGTGTAAATGTTTCTTTGGAATAAAATGCCTCTTGCTGTTTGACGCGTAAGGACATTTTTTTAATCCACAGTGATATCGCTTTCAATGCTTTGGCCGTACAATTATAAGATGAAATAGTGAATCGTTTCGAAGTTTGAACTCATGCAGCAGGTTGAACTTTTGTTCACGAGGCGCCGTTGTTTGAAAATCTTAAGCTAAAAGATTGTGGACCTGCTTTGAGTGTTGGATGCAACAGTTTCAATGCTTCTGTGGAAAATGACTTTTGCTGTTTGTAGCGTTAGGACAATTTTTAGAGTCCTCAGTGACATCGCGGACCATTCAAAGCTTTTGCCGTACAATTCTATGATAAAATAGTGCACTCTTTTCAAATTTTGAGCTCGTTGAGCAGGATGAAATTTCAATCACGAGGCGTCTTTGCGTCTAGAAAAGGATGGAACAAAATCTTGACAAGTTTTTTTTTTAGTGAACTAGAATATCTATCTGTTAAATATTGATCACATCAGGTCTCGATGAGCTCTCGAGTTTGCACTTGAGTCCGAAACTTACAGATCAAGCGAATATGGCTTGCCCTTTCCATTAAATGATGTGACCCATTAACCTCGAGCCAGCCACGAGTAATTGCCCAGACAACCAAAATGCACGGATATTGAAAGTTGTTTATATGATATACAAACATATATGTAAGTAAACAAATCGTATCGAATTCAAATAGATGGCTTATACGTGCAAAAGTGGAGGCCATATACGTGCAAATTCCATTGTTTTCTTAAACGAGTTGATTTGACATCGTATGCGATTGAATATGTAATAAAAAATTCGATTTAAAAAGGTTAGCGATGATATATCCGATTAAGTTTGTGACGCAGTACGACGAATACATGACACATCGTATAGAAGTCGAAAATTTGCACTATTTACGATTAAATTTAAACATAATACGATAAAAGCCACAATTAATTGCGATTTTGACTAAAAATATGGGAATATACGATATTATTTGAACATTGCTATACGACTTGTGGTTGTCTGGGTGGCACTCCATTTACTAACACAAAATAAATAATGTATTGTAAATAACAATGTTGATTATCGGCTCCGCAAAGTGCAACACATGTCTGAGCCTTATAAATAAACGAACTAATTATAAAAACAAAAACAGAATAAGCAGGGGTGAAACGTCAAATTCTTGTGCGTTTTTCTTACAGTCAATTAAATTATAGTCTATCAGAAAGAATAATTTGACGAAAATAACGTAGATCTGGGTTGAAATGCGCTTGAACATAATTTTACCAACTGGAAAGAACTCACCAGATTGTATTATTCGAACAAAAGTTAAGTTTTTCATTTTGTTTGGAAATTTTGAGCCAAAAAACCGGTAAAATTAGAAATTCTGTTCTCAAAACCTCTAATTCGAATTTGATTTTCATCACATGTGGTCTTTAGGGAGTGTCAAACAGAAATTTCACATCGCTAGAACCATACTGCGCCATTGGCGGTATTTAAGCACTCTTTTGCCAATCAAGGTGGCGGATTCATTCCTGCCTTGACTGACCCCGCATGGGGTATGTGTAGCAAAACTTTGTGTATTTGCTTCGAAATACTGCTTAACAAAAAGCCCTACGCTTAATTTTAAACTACTTCTATTGAATTTCACAGCCTGCCGAACGCTATCGATACTTTTTCTTTATATCTTTGTTTTCAGCTTGCTGTCCACTGCTGATATTGCTGTCCACTACTGGGATCATATGATGATGGGAAGATATTGCCAATTTCAACATCATTGAGCAGGTTGAACTTTTGCTCGAGGGAGGCTCTATGTTTCCACAAGAAAAGGGTGAAACAAAGTCCTGACAGAACTTTTCAGCGAGTAGGAATATCCATCGAGTGAAGCATTTATCACATCGGCCTTTGATGGGCTGATACAAGTTTACACTTGTGCCCAAAACTAATTCTTGTGCATTTTTCTCGTAGTCGGTTAGATTATGGTCTATTTGAGAGAATTTTGTTTTTTAATTTTCAACGAAATCAAAGCACATCTGGCTTAAAATGAGCTTGAAAATTTATAATTGGAATGAACTCACCAAATAATCTTTATACACAGGGTGTTTCGATCAACGTTTGGTCGACTTAAACTTGACGCATTTCTTTTCTTTCGCATTAAAAAATTTTGCACATCATTCATTTTGAAGATGTGTGCGTATAGCATCATGCCTTTATTTTGATTTTGAGATTAGCACCTCAGTTATCAAAATGTCGTCGCAGGAAGAGAAGCAACGCATCAAAATTTTGCACGTGCATGGCGAAAATCCAAACTTCTCTCACACCAAGTTGGCAAAATTGTTGAATGTTACAAACATATTAAAAGTGTTCAGTGAACGTTTGTTGACAGCCAGAAAAACTGGATCGGGGGGAAATCAAAAGCCGGAGGCCATAGCAACGACAAAAAGAGTTGCCCGCTGTTTCGAGCGGAACCCCAACCACTTCGTCCGAGATGTCGCAAAGAAGCTGGGAGTGGCGCCTTTAACCGTGGGAGCTAAAAAACAAGCTGGACTGTCGACTGGTGACTCCAAATCGCGACGATAAACAAAACACGTCGGCTAAAGCACGATCACGAGAGTTGTACACGACGATGCGGACGAAGTTTGATTGCGTGGTACAGGACGATGAAACTTTCGTCAAGGCAGACTTTAAACAGCTTCCTGGACAGGAATTTTATACGGCAACCGGACGGAGAAAGGTGGCTGATATTTCCAAGCACATTAAACTGTCAAAGTTCGCGAATAAATGTCTGGTGAAGAGCAACGTTTACATTGCGACCGGAACCGTCAACCAGGAAATTTATCTGAGCGAGTGCCTACACAAACGTCTACTGCCTTTCCTGAAGCGACACAATTGTTCCGTTCTATTTTGGCCGGATTTGCCATCTTGCCATTACGGAAAAAAGGCCATGAGAGTGGTATGCTGTCAACAAGCCAGGTGCCCAAGCGAACAAGTATCCTCGCCAACGCGGACCTTAAGAAGACTCAAAAAGCTGTTGTGAGCGAGAAACAGTTCAAGGCAAACTGGCGTTCTGCTGCGAATAAAGTGGACATGGAGACTGTTCGAAATCTTGTGGCAGGTGTTAAACGAAAGACCCGGCAATTCGCATTCGGTAAAAAGGAAACTAAGCTGAATATTTCTCCTGTATTCTGTATTAACTGAACCTGAAAAAGAAGAAGAATCTGACTTATTAATACAAACTTTGATCGACTCACATACATTACTGTTAGACCAAATTTTGATCGGAACACCCTTTCCAAAATTGAATTTCTGTCTGTCTGTTTGCTGTTTTATAGATTCGAAAATTACAGAACCGATTGGCGTGAAATTTCTCATGGTGGAGTTTTTGGGGCCGGAGAAGGTTCATATGATAAATAGAGACCCCTCCCTTCTCTGGAAGAAGGGCCTCCCATACAAATGAAACACAAATTTCTGCATGACTCGAGAGCTAATCCAGAAAATGAAACAACATTTTGCATGTGGAAGTTTTTAAAAGCCAGAAA
Organism: Aedes japonicus; assembly: GCA_034211315.2. Lineage (NCBI taxonomy): Eukaryota > Metazoa > Arthropoda > Insecta > Diptera > Culicidae > Aedes > Aedes japonicus. The sequence continues at coordinate 38,061 of JASCZW010000816.1, read as the reverse complement.
TGCTTCTAACACCGACAAACCGACATGAATGACAATAGAAATTTCTTAATATTTTTGTTCAAAACATATTACTGACATCTATCTTCGTGTTCGCTGAAAACGTTTATTGAAGCCACAAATTCCATTGGGAACTTGATAAGAAGGTTGAAGTCTGAGCAATTTTGGACACATTTATTTTATCTAGATAAAATGATTCTATAGGTTTTGACATATGGGATCGCTGCACATTTGAATCGGTCGTCATGGATTCTTGATCAATAGTGAAGATTGAGTTTCATGTCGGTTTGTCGGTGCTTCTAAGGTAACTTTAAATCCCTCGTTTTTCTAGAGAAGAGGGTGCTCCAATACAAAAAAAACACAAATTTCTGCATAAATCGAGAACTAATCAAGCAAAAAAAACCGAATTCGGCATTTGGGAGTTTTTAAAAGTAAGAAATGTGTATATGGTAGTTTGAGACCCCTCCCCATTCTGAAAGGAGGGGCTCCTATACAAATGAAGCACAAATTTCTGCATAAAAACTAATTAAGCAAATGGAACCAAATTTGGCATGTGGAGGTTTTTGAAGGCAAGAAATGTTTCTACGGTAACTCAAGACCCCTCCTCTTTCTGAAAGGAGGGGCTCTCATACATATGAAGCACCATAACTCGAATACTAATCAAGCAAATGGAAGCAAATTTGGCATGTGGAGGTTTTTGATTGCGAATAATGTTTCTAAGGTGACTCAAGACCCGTCCTCATTCTCAAAAGGGGGGCTCTTTTAGTAATGAAGCACAAATTTCTGCAAAACTCGAGAATTAATCTAACAAATGGAACCAAATTTAGCATGTGGAGGTTTTTGATGACAAGAAATGTTTCTATGGTGATTTGCGACTTCTCTCCACCTTGGAAGGGGGGGGGGGGCTCTCATACAAATAAAAATCAAATTTCAGCATAACTCGAGAACAAATCAAGCAAATGGAACCAAATTTGGCATTTCGAGGTTTTTGATAAGCAAAAAATGTTTCAATGGTGATTTGAGACCCTCTCCATTCTGAAAAGGGGGGGTCTCATACAAATGAAGCACAAATTTCTGAATAACTCGAGAACTAATCAAGCAAATAGAACCAAATTTGGCATGTGGAGGTATTTTACAACAAGAAATGTTTCTATGGTGGTTTGAGACTCAAGGGGGGGCTCAAATAAAAATGAAAAACAGATTTCTGCATAACTCGAGAACTAATCAAGTAAATGGAACCAAATTTAGCAGGTGGAATTTTGGGAGGCAAGAAATGTTTCTTTAGTGATTTTTGACCTCCTTGCTCTCAGAAAGCCCCCCTCCCCCTCAAATGAAAATGAAACACAAATTAATCATAAATCATAAATAAAGCATAAATCGAGAACTAATCAAGCATATAGAACCAAATTTGGCATGTGGAGGACTTTGACGACAATGAATGTTTCTACAGTGGTTTGAGACTCCTCCCCGCTCTGTTAGTGGGGGGGGGGGGTCTCATGTAAATGACAAACACATTTCTGAATAACTCGAGAACAAATCAAGCAAATGGAACCAAATTTTGTATGTGGAAATTCTTGAAGGCGAAAAATGTTTCTATGGTGACTCGAGGCCCCTCTCCATTCTGAAAAGGGGGGCTCTCTTACAAATGAAGCACGAATTTCTGCATAACTCGAGAGCTTATCAAGCAAATGGAACCAAATTTGGCAAGTGGAGATTTTCGAGAGCAAAAAAATGTTTCAATGGTTGGTTTGAGACCCTTCTTGCGGAAGGAGGGGGGTCTCCTCACAATGAGGATAACCAACTTCTGTATAACTTAAGACTAACTCAGCAAATTGAACCAAATTTGTCATGTGGAGGTTTTTGAAGGAGAGAAATATTTATATGGTGGTAAGAGTCTCCTCCACCCTCAGAAAGGGGAGGGGCTCCTATACAAATGAAACACCAATTTCAACCAAACATGAGAATTATTTAGGTTACTAAAACACAAAACGTGTATTTCTCGGGTAAGCTGCATGTTCTGATCGAAGTTTGAACACCTGCTTAGTCAAGAACAAAACTCATTCCGAAAATCAACCAGAAACCAGAAGTCACGTCTTCGATTGTTTCGCTTACCTTGTAATGGAAACAATCGCATTACGATCCGAGATTACACTCAGTAATTCAATCCAAAAACGAGAAAACTTCTCAGTTATTCGCTCCAAATCGATTCGGGGCCTCCTCAGCGCATCAATGCACAGTTGATTGTACAGGTCGTTAAAGGCAAATATCGTGTGGAATAATTGCAAATAGCTTTAAATAATAATTGCCTGACGATCATTATGAGCATTTTCGTCTAACTGTAAGGGTTGAAATTTAAATACTGCGCTCACACAAACACAAAAGCTTCCCCCCCGACAGTGTTCATTTCTTGTTTGCATGCAAAAAATTAATCAGTTATTCGCTCTTCTCTGATCTCGGAGGTGGGAAAGAAGTTTTTCGGATCGGAACCCTCCCTCCCAATATAGGTAGCAGGTAAGTGAACGAACGGATCAAACCCCAAATTACCGCCTTCCGACGTCCAGCCGCCTGCTGATTTGGCTGTCAAGCCAGCCGACGCTTCCGACAAATGGAAGAAACGCGTCGAAAGTGCACTTGATAGAGCTCCAATCGATTAGCATTGTGCAATCAGGCCGTGCCATAAGACGCATTGCATCACGAAAAAAGAGGAACCGGCCTCAAACGATACTGGCGGTAAATTTTCCGACTCGAGTAGAATAAGTCACTTCTGTGTAACTCGAAAATTCCCCCATTATCATCCAGAAAGGCGTTGCCTCAAATTGATGAAAACATAATTTAGGTGACGAAACCAGCTGGGGCTGGCAATTGAAACCGCAGCCGTAACCAGCAGCGGCCAGGTTCGATCCCACACTTAAGTGGCACTATGGTGGGAAAATAAATCGAAAAAAAAATCTTCTGACTGAAGGGTTGTTAAGGCAACCAGAATGAATGGAAAGTGAAAACATTGTTTACGTTTTCAGAAGAGAAGAGCTACGCGAATGAAGTAACAGCACTGGCTTGAGTCATTGCCGCCACCGCCGCGCTGTGGGTTGTTTTATAATACAACCACCTACCTCTCCATCTCACTCTCTCGGGAAGATGCTATAGGAGAGGTGCTTCCACTTGCGGGCAAAATCAACACGCCATCACAATACCCGCACACGATGCATCCTCGCCGAAAGAAAGTGAAAATTGATCTTGGGAGCGCTTTATGGCTTCGGTGCACGTCATCGCCATCGCCATCACAGCAACCACAGACTGTTTACAACGAAACGCTAAAAGGGCACCGGAGGCCGTGTTATGAAAACATCGCAAATGCTGGCTGGCAGGCAGATGAGCCATCAACCCGACAAACGACCGGAAAACAGGTAATACTGGTACGGAAAGCCTCGGAATGGAGACATTTTGATTGTCTGCAAAGGCGGGCAAGTGTCAGAGATGATTTAGGATCGGGCGGTGACATTTCCCATTTTACACAGATGGAACAGACGGAAATGGTGGAACATTATGCTGGTTGCGGCTGGTTGAATGATGATGCGTATTTTGAAAAGCGAACTGGTAAGTGGCCTAGCATAAGTCCGACCATCAATCCTAACAGTTTTCTTGAAAGCATAAATCATCGCGCTGCTGACTTGGCGATTTAGTTTTTTTCTCCTCCAAGAACTTGATGAAGAACCCAATTCTTCACGACTCATTATTGCCCTACTGCCACTCACCGCACCTTGCATTATTGGTGGAAGACGTCGAATAAGAAGACGAAGCACGCATTAACGCAGCAAAAGGCTTCTTTAGTAGCGTACAGATGTGGGGTGTTTAATAACTCACGAACTTTCTCGCACAATCCAAACCTTAAAAGCCTTACTCAATTATCGGAATGGAAGAGGTGCGAGTAGAACCAATTGCTTTCGGGTGGGGAAAAAATTGCCGTGAAATTGGATTGAAGTGGATTGTGACGTTGGGTTTCGATCACGTGAAGGCGGTTTAGATTGGTGATTCATGGTGGAGAAGTTGGAGAACTCTTAACGAAATATCTATAACGAAAACCGAAAATTTGCAATTCCTTAAAATTTAGTTTATTCACGCAAATTCTCTGTTTTCCAGTTTCGTGTGTTTTATGTCATCTCTCATCTACTACACTCAAAAAAATCGACACGTTACATCCACGTCAAACGCACGTAATTTTCGTTCACTGCCAAAACCAGTAATAAAAACGTGGAACTCACGTCAGAGCTACGTGATTTCCACGTAAGTTCACATTCTACGTGAAAATCACATAAATGTTACGTGATTTCTCACGTACAATTCACTGCACTGTGGTACAGATTACGAATTTACGAGGAAACATGCTCCCAGTGCCTCAACTTGAAACTTTACAGCAAAGTGATGTTCTACAACATGGTTTGTATCACTTAGGCCCATTTTTTTATGTTGATTAAAATCAGGGTGGTTCCCATTTTCACGGAAACACAAAAACAAACTTTTATATTTGCAGAAATAGACGTTTACATTTTTGGGCAGAGTTCTAGCGCAGAAAATTTCATGGAATTTTCATATATAAATTTTTTTTACCGATTTAGAGCAATTTTCCCTCATCAACTTAGGGTGTACCATTAAAAAATGTTTTGTATTTTGCCCTAACCTTTTTATTTCAATTCTCGACGTACAGTTGTATTCCAACGAGTTTCATTTTTGGGCAAAGTTGTAGCGCAGAAAATTTCATGGACTTTTCATATATAATTTTTTTTTTTGTAGGTCGAAAATTGACCGATTTAGAGCAATTTTCCCTCATCAACTTTAGGTGTACCATAAAAAAAAAGTTTTTTCGGTCCTAACTTTTTTATTTAAATTTCCATTGTAGAATTTTGTACGGACAAGTTGTAGAGCATTTCAAGGCGTGTATTTTGATATATTATATTTGCGGCTAGCTTTAACCAATCAATAGTTATTGAAGTTTTTCTTCTAAAACCATTCCAGATTCAAATGTAATTTTCTCAAGATACAGAAATAACATATCTCTAATTTTCACATATGTCAAAACTAGAGATATGTTTTTGCCCTTTCAAATGGCGTCTTTATTTTTTTTTTGAGTTTGCCCCAATCAAATAAATTAACATATGAAAAGGACGTATTTTTTAGAAAAACTTCTATAACTATTGATTAGTTGAAGCTAGCGGCAAAGTTTGTAAACCAAAGTACGCGTCTTAAAAAGTTCTAAGACTCGTTGCGATACAACTGTACGGTGGGAATTGAAATAAAAGAGTTAGGGCAAAAAAACATTTTTTTATGGTACACTCCAAGTTGATGAGGGGTAATTGCGGTCAATTTTCAAGCTACAAAAACAAAACTATACATGAAAATTCCATGAAATTTTCTGCGCTACAACTTTGCCCAAAAGTGTAAACGTTTATTATTGCAAATAAAAAAGTTAGTTTATGTATTTTCGTGAAAATGGGGACCACCCTAATTTTAAAAAACATAGAAAAATGAACCTGCGCTTTTATTTCAAGTTTCATCAACATATTTTTTTAAGGTTAAAAATTGACCGATTTAGAGTGACTTTTCCCTCGTCAACTTAGGGTGTACCATAAAAAAAGTTTTTCTTTCCTAACTTTTTTATTTCAATTTCCGTCTTAAAATTTGTTGGGACGAGTTGTAGAGCTTTTGAAGGCGTGTATTTTGACATATTAACTTTGCCGCTAGCTTTAACCAATCAATAGTTATTGAAGTTTTTCTTCTTAAACCATCCCAGATTCAAATGTAATTTTCTCAAGATACAGAAATAACATATCTCTAGTTTTCACATATGTCAAACAATATAAATTGCCCCTCTCAAAAGACGTCTTCAATTTTTTTATGTTTGCTTCAATCATAAAAATCAACATTTGAAAAGGGCGTATTTTTTTATGTAAAACTTCAATAACTATCGATTGGTTGAAGCTAGCGGCAAATATTGTATACCAAAGTACGCGTTCTAAAAGTTCTAAAACTCGTTGCGATACAACTGTACAGTGGGAATTGAAATCAAAAAGTTTGGGCAAAATAAAACAACAATTTTTTATGGAACACCCTAAGTTTATGGGGGAAAATTGCTCTAAATCGGTCAATTTTTAAGCTACAAAAAAATTTACATATTAAAATTCCATGAAATTTTCTGCGCTAGAACTTTGCCCCAAAAAGGTAAACGTCTATTTCTGCAAATAAAAAAGTTAGCTTTTGTATTTCCGTGAAAATGGGGACCACCCTAATTTTAATCAACACAAAAAAATGGGCCTTAGTGATACAAACCATGTTATAGTACATCACTTTGCTGTAAAGTTTCAAGTTTAAGCGCTCGGGGCATGTTTCCTCGTAAATTCGTGATCTGGACCATAGTGCACTGGCACGTCATGTTTACCTGATTTTACTGAAGAAAATTTGCTTACGTGTTCAGGTAGAAGTTACGTGAAAACATCGTGTTGATTTTTTTTATTGTAATGATTTGTCTCTAAACGCGGGATATCGACTGTTTTCATTTCAAAAGATGTAAAAGTAGTAAGAATGTACGAAAATCCATGGTTCATTCACAGCAAGTTTAGTGTGGCAATTGAAGTCGATTTGAGTCGATTTACAATAGTATGGTACAGGCAAAGGAGGTAAATTTAGATTTTGATCGGTGCTTTGTGTATCCTGATTTTAATGTGCTGAAATGCTTCAAATGTGGAGAATTGGGACACAGGACAGTTTGCAAAAATTGTGATACGTGCTCTAGGTGCATCGGAGAACACAAGACATCGGAGTGCACGTCAACTGTATTGAAATGAACTTGGACTTAGCTCTAAGAACCTGTACGTAGGAATAATTTGAAACTTGAAAGCAATGAATTTAACCGATTTTTTTGAACTTCTCTGAAGAACTTCTCCGAGAACTTCTCCAGAGCTCTCTGAAAAATTCCACTGAAATTCTTTGAACAGCTTCCCCAACGTTCTCTAGAGAACATCACCGAAGGTTTCTGAAGAACTTCCCCTAAGTTCTTTGAAGATCATCTCCGAAGTTCTCTCAAGAACTTCCATGAATTTCTTTAAAGAATTACCCTGAATTTCTGAGAAGAACTTCCCTGAACTTCTATATAGAACTTTTCTGAATTTCTGTGAAGAACTTCCCTGAAGTTCCTTTGAAGAACTTCCTTGTAGCTCCTCTGAAGAACTTCCCTGAACTCCTCTAAAGAAATTTCCCTTACTTCTCTGATGAAACCCCCGGATTTTTCTTAAAAAGATTCATTTACTTCTTTAAAGAACTGCGCTGAACTTCTCTGAAGTTTTCTGAAAAATTTCCCCTAAGTTCTTTGAAGAACATCTTCGAAGTTCTCTGAAGAACTTCCATGAATTCCTTTAATGAAGTACCCTGAACTTCTACATAGAACTTTCCTGAATTTCTGTGAAGAACTTTCCTGAAGTTTCTCTGAAGAACTTCCTTGTAGCTCCTCTGAAGAACTTCCCTGAAACTCCTCGGAAGACCTTCCCTGAAATTCTCTGAAGAATCTCCAAAAAGTTCGATGAACTACTTTCCCGCAGATCTCTGAAGAACTTCTCCAGAGTTCTCTGCAAAATTCCACTGAAGTTCTTTGAACAGCTTCCCCAACGTTCTTTGGAGAACATCACCGAAGTTTTCTGAAGAACTTCCCCTGAACTCTTTGAAGAACGTCTCTGAATTTCTTTGAATAACTACCCTGAATTTCTGAGAAGAACTTCCGTGAAGTTCCTCTGAAGAACTTCCCTGAACTTCTATATATAACTTTCCTGAATTTCTGTGAAGAACTTCCCTGAAGTTCCTCTGAAGAACTTCCTTGTAGCTCCTCTGAAGAACTTCCCTGAAACTCCTCGGAAGAACTTCCCTGAAATTACTTTCCTGAAATTCTCTGAATAAATTTCCCAAACTTCTCTGAAAAGTTATCTGAAGTTCTATGAAGAACTACCCTGAACTCCTCTGAAGAAATTCCCCTTCTCTGAAGAACCCCCTGGATTTTTCTTAAAAAGATTCATTAACTTCTCTAAAGAACTTCTCTCTGCGCTGAACTTCTCTGATGTTTTCTGAAGAACATCTCCGAAGTTCGCTGAAGAACTTTCCAGAATTTCTATAAAGAACTACCGTGAAGTTCCTCTGAAGAACTTCCCTGAACTTCTATATAGAACTTCCCTGTAGTTCCTCTGAAGAACTGCCCTGAAACTCCTCGGAAGAATTTCGCAGAAATTACTTTCCTGAAATTATCTGAAGAAATTTCCCAAACTTCTCTGAAAAGCTATCTGAAGTTTTCTGAAGAACTTCCCTGAACTCCTCTGGAGAATTTCCTCTTACTTTTATGATTCTCTACCCTGAATTTCTGCGAAAACTTCCGTGAGGTTTCTCTGAAGAACTTTCCTGAACTTCTATATAGAACTTTCCTGAATTTCGGTGAAGAACTTCTCTGAAGAACTTCCCTGCAGTTCCTCTGAAGAACTTCCCTGAAATTCTCTGAAAAAATTACCCAAACTTCTCTGAAAAGTTCTCTGAAGAACTCCTCTGGAAAAATTGCCCCTACTGCTCAGATGAACCTCTCCGGATTTCTCTAAAAAAACATTCATTAACTTCTCTGAAGAACTGCGCTGAACTTCTCTGAAGAGTTTCGCTGAATTAGTGGTCCGGATCTTCATAACCCAACTTTTTCAGCCGATTAGTATCAATTCCCTAGCCGTCAATTCAAGATGAGCAATCCACGATTTTGCCAAGACTTGTCAAGTTTTTCGTTTTATCCGCCTTTTCAACATGATGAACGTAGCAACTGCAGCAATTTTTCATTCTCTGTCCATAGCTACCAAATGTGCCCATTATTACTTCCCAAATTTATTTTTTGAAAGCTCACAACTAAATATATGCTACCAAAAAAAATCAATCGTGTGTACGCTGAAAAATTAAGTGATAGCGGTTTGGCAAATATTTCTCCTACATAGCTACTACTACTTCATAGCTCATATTTTTGCAAAACCGTTTCTCGAATCCTATAGAACTATGAAATAGATATATCACGCCTATATCATAGTAAACTATACCATAGATCTCAAGCACCGTGGGACGGCACCTTAACTAATGAAGCCGATTTGACTCCATAGAGATTTTAGTATGTTTCTGCCAACACTGCTTAAACTTTAATTTTCTTAGTGAGATAGAGGTTAAACCATATCTCGCCAAAGCCGCGGTTAAATTCACCATTGATCAGAGATGAATCCACCCGGTACGGAAAATCTCATTACGGAGCAGTCACGAATTAGACGAAAGCTGTTCGAACGAATTAAGAAATTCAAGAGAGAAAAGATGCTAGCCAAAGGTGTAAATCTGATATGGGACTGAAGGAAATGAGAAGCGCATTAGAAGAAGGATTGACATAGTTAATGCACAGTAAAAAATAATGAATTTGAATAGGCACGTAAAATTTCCCCTCGTTTAATTCCAAGCGAAATGAGGCATAAACAACGAAATTGTTTGCAATCTTTCATGCGCCATACAACAATGTTTGCAATCTTTCATACAACAAGCTAGATTCAGGCGTTATTTGGTTTAAATTAACATGAAACATCCCATTATTTTCTGTCAAATCTAGCATTGCCTTTATGTGCATTAGACAACGCAGACAATTTAATGTTTCTTTTCATCTGTGAGAGAAAAGATGGAATCGGGATGGAAAGGGATAGGTATAAATGTAAAGCCTGTCCACGTTTAATTTCGGACACCAAAATAATAGCAGCAATAAAAATTTATACAAAATTCAATAATACCGATTGTTCATTTCACAATCATAGAGTTATATCTACATTAAAATAAAGTTGATTAAGATGGTAATCCTTTTTTCTGTAAAATTCTCGAACTTTCTGTGATACACCCGCCATCAGGTTCCGTACGGTATCCTCAGATACGCCCGCCGTGACGATTCTCCATCTTCTCTTGAAATCATCGGTACCATTTGCTTTCTTCTTAGTTTCGAAGAGTTTCCGCTTAACTAGAGCCCAGTACTTCTCTATTGGGCGAAGTTCTGGACAGTTTGGTGGATTGGCTGTTTTTGGCACGTATTTGACCTCTTGTACCTTATACCATTCCAGGACGGATTTCGCATAGTGACAAGAGGCCAAATCAGGCCAAAACAGAGCTGGAGAGTCGTGGCTTCTGATAAACGGTAGCAACCGCTTTTGCAGACATTCTTTCTCGTACACATCCTTATTGATAGTGCCGGTAGAGACGAAACTTTTAGATTTTCGACCACAACTACATATGGCCTGCCAAATAAAATACTTCTTCAGGAATTTGGACACCATTTTTGTCCGAAGATGCTCGTCAACGGTGTTCCTTTGCACTGCGGTATGAATAGTTAGACCCGGAAACTGTTTACAGTCTTCGAGTACATATGTTTCGTCGTCCATTATGAAACAAGAAAATGTTTGCAAAAAATTGGTGTAAAGCTCCTTAGCGCACTTTTTGCAGTGAAATTTTGCTTGTCATCACGGTCGGGCGCCTTTTTCACCTTGTGAGCCACATTTCGCACAGAAAGATTGGGAATTTTCTCAATAATGGACCACCACCATTTTGTCGGGAGCATACTTTTCGATTTGTTCCACTTCCAACCTTTCGATCCACAGTCAAGCGCTGATCAAATGATTTGCAAACACAAAACACGGTACTTTTCGGTAGTTTTAGTTTCTTGGCAAGATCGCGTACCGATAAATTCGGATTTTGCTGCCGTTCGTACAAAATGCGTTTGCGCACTTCCACTTGATTCGACGCCATTTTACTGAATGTAACAAGAATATGAACATGAAAAAAAATTAAAAAAGAAGAAATAAACTGAAAAGTTTCAGCTGTCATATAAGTGAAACGTTTCAGCGGTTCGTGAAATATTTCAAAATCTACACTGAAAGAAAAGTGTCCGAAATTTAACGTGGACAGGCTTTATAATAGGAATAGCGAATCATTCTAGTGACAGGTATGCTTTGGTGTAGTAAGTTGGATTTTAGGACTGTTTGGGAAGATCAACTGTAAAACTTAGTCTGGCCTCCTGCGGCCGTTTATTGATTACGGATTATCCTTCGACGAGTGCAGTGTTTATAACGATGAAAGCTTCCGAAGGCCCGAATCGCTGGCGGAGGTCAAAAGCTTCATAGGGCTTAAGAATTTTACAGATCGGGTTGTTGTGAACAGGGCTGAAAAGCTGTGACTATAGACTGTCCCAGAAAATACGGGCACACATTTCTAACGCTGTCATTGGGACATACATTTTAATACGGGTAGTCTATCAGCTCCATATTATTGTTTTCACCCAAACGTCAAACCCAACCCAACTCACAGCAAAGTTTCACGCGCATTTCGAGAGATTAGAAAGATTTCCGTTGAAAAACGCCTTGACAAAATACACCACCCTTCTGTAGCAGCTTTGCATAGCAGCTTGTGGCTTCAATGACGTAGAAAATTTAGAATGCTTGCAGAAATCAGAACCGAAGGTGATGAGTAAACTCCGCCAACGCTTCCGTTGGCCTCGCATGCCTCCAAAACAATCTTGGAGAGGAAATTAGAATTTATCCACAAAGTCCTGAATCAAAAGCGGGTTGATTAAATGTTGCTTCAGTCCTGCAACCTCTAAGTCGTCACATAATTGTTCCACTTCGTTTCCTTAAGGGATGAATGTCTCAAACTTGTCCGCTTTTGGAGGATCTAGCTGCTTCACTTTTTCCGTAGAGTTGGCTCAGTTTACTCATCACGTTCAGTACTGATTTCGACATCAACAGCTGCAAGAGCATCAAATTTCACGTCATTGAAGTTGCATGTTTAACGAAACACGGTACCTTCGGGTTTCCCAGTGAAAATAGGATACTTCCATGTAATTGCCTTTTTCGCTTCCAATTGAGCCTTTATTGGCCCTTTTCGGGCTATTTTCCTCTTTGTAAGTCGCTGCTGCTCTTCCGATGACTCCGCTTCCTTTAATTCGTGATCCGAATCTTCATAGATCTCTTCTTCCGTCTCATCCTCCGAACCATCATCGGTATCTTCTTCCGAATCATCTTCGACCTCCTCTTCTACATCGCGGATTTCGGTGATGTCCTGCGCTTTTTCATCACGCTGCTTCGTTTTTCAAGCCACTTTAACCGTTTTGGCTTTTACACCTTTTAATCGCATTTTTGATACGACTAATACGATTCGTTAAAGGCCGATCGGCATAAGCCTGCGCATCACGAAGTTCCTGCTCAAGCAATTGCTTCTCCTGCTGCATTTCCTGCTCTCTCAGATCGTTCTCCAGTTTTTGTTGGTTTCCATGCACATGTACATTTCCATGCGTTTCTCTATCAGAAGTCGATCGACTTTCAACTGATTTTCGTTTTCCTTTTAGGGAACGTTCATTAATTACGTCACGCAAAAATTGACTTTTTATGACCCCCCCTCCCCCCCTTGTCACGTTTTTTGTATGGACCTTCAAATTTTTTTGTATGGATCGTCACGTTTTCTCAAATCCCCCCTCCCCTCCTCCTGCGTGACATAATTAATGAACCTTCCCTTACTCCTTCTCCAATGCTTTCAGTCGTTTCTCCAGAGTCGAACCGGATTGGCTTCAGGATTTCGCACTGGATCTATCCGATTGATCATCCATTGGATTTCTTCGACTTTGCTCCTTTTCTGCATTCCTCCAACTTTTTATGAGATGCCTTAGTTTACGATTTGGCCAAAATGCTGAACACCTCGAAGTCCATCGTTCAACGAGTCGACTCGTTGAACTCCTACACAAGCAGCCAGCGTGGAACCACGGCCGCGGAAACAGTAGGACAAAGTTTTCGCCAAGAATAAGTACTGCATCATGATGGACGACGAAACGTATTCGAAGTTGGACTATAAAGCATTGCCGGGATCGCAATATTACACGATTCGTGAAGATGATGATGTTGACAAGGCGGACATCTCAGTCTTCACAGAAACACTTGCAAAAAGAGTGATGGTTGAGCAGGAACTTTGCTCTGCGGTAAATTTACCGAACCGTGCATCGAAAATGTAGCAATGAATGCAGTATATTTACGTCAATCAATGTTAACAAGGACTTGGCCCAACCTTGCTTCGTGTTGACCGTTGTTAAGTTGACCATGGACTGGTACAAATCGGAAAACTTTGATAATTGTACCTAAGAACATGAATCTCTAAATTGCCCTGAAATTCGTCCCATCGAATGATTTTGGGCTCTGATACCTTTTCTTCGTAAACATGTTCTGCTGAAAAGTTCAAAATAAATTGGACAAAAGTGTCAAAAATCGTTGCTAATCAGCCTGTGCAGAACCTTATAAAGAACGCTAGAGGAAAAATTCGAGAACTTTCCTTATTATTATTTTTTTAAGACCGTCCGTTTCGTAGTTGGTACTCCGTTACTGAACAGAACTAGTGTTTTTGCTCAGAGAACCACGCCGGCCACGTCCTTAGGTCTTTGGGGAGGGGGTAAAGATGGTTATTTTGGCAATCCTTGTTAGAGACCGTGTTTACCTCTGCGTCTCCACAATTGCCAAGGGAAGGATAGTGTTTATGTTTCGTGAGGCAGGTTATTTTTAGATCATGCACGATGGTAAGTGAGGCGATCAATCAAGGAAGCGCAGTAGGCTGCTTTTTTATATTTTAAATCTAGTGGTGATAGAAAGAGGCAGTTGACAAATGGCACGGAAGGAGACGGGCCTGGGATTGAACTCCCGACCATCTGTTCAGTAAGTAGAACGGGTAACCACTGAGCAGAGGAAATATTGGAGAACTTGCTTATTGAAAAAAAAAATCATTAAAAGTCTTTCATGAACTGTTGATAAACAATGTTGGTAAACCACGAGTAAGAATAAAAGTTGACATAGATGAAAATACACATGTTTTTAACAAACCGAAGGTGCGCCCTTTCCTTCTGGGATGGTATGTATATACTGTCTTCAGTAAATTTGTTCTACATCAATTCTTCTATGTGAGAAAAATAAATGAGTTTGAGGTTAAATTGGTGACCTACAACATCCTGAGTATGAAGAAGTTTAGAATGAAAAAATAAATTTCATATTAATTACTCCAGCATTGTTTTAGAATATGGTACGTATGCGTACGTATTATTACATTCTCGTTGATAAACGTTAAACATTTTTGTATCTCTCTGGGTTGTTCTAGGTCATCAAAAATGTATTTGAGCTCAAAACTTCAGACCTACAGTTGTAACAGTAGCTTTTAGGGCTATATATTGAAAGGACATTTTGGATGGTCATTATTTGATAATTTTGTGATGTTCTAGATCATTCCAACTGCTCTTGAGTTCAGAACTTAAGATCCACAGTAGTAAATATAGATTTTTGGGCTACACAAAGTTACGTTACGTGGTTAACCATGTTCAGAAAACATTTTCAAATGTAAAAAAACTTGATCTAGGTAAGCTAAACTGTCTTTCAGTTCAGAACATAAGATCTACGGTTGCGATAGGTATTCAAAAATATTGAATGAACCATTTGGAACGCCAACAGTCATTACTTTATACCTTAGTGATCCTCTAGGTAATCCAAGCTGTCCTGGAGTTTAGAACTTGAAATCTACGGCAGTAACTGTAGCTTTTTGCGGGTGTAACTATTGCTACAGTCATGTACTTAAGCATTTTCAGTGCATACTTTCGAATGTGACAATACATAAGATTATCTTGGGATGGTCTAGGTCATCTTAACCGTCATGGTGTTCATAGCATAAGATTTACAGTTGTTACATTAATTTATACTAAGTTACAGTAAATATTGAAGCATATTCAATTACTATTCTAAAAGGTTAACAAACATCATAAGGTAATATGACATATTCTAGGGAGCCTCCTTTAGCTCAGTCGGTAAGGGCGTTGCTACAAAGCAACACCATGCTGGAGGTGATTGGGTTCGATTCCCGGTCTGGTCTAAGAATTTTTCGTCAAGGAAAATTTCTCGACTCCCTGGGCATAGGGGGCATGATTGTACTTACCACACAATCCTACTACTGCAAAAATGGTACCTGGCATCGAAAGCTCTCAATTAATAAATATGGAAGTGCATTTAGAACACTAAGTTGACAGCAAGCAATAAGCAAATTGTGAAAGCAATAAGCTTGAAATGCTAAATATGAACACACATTCTAGGTCATCCAAACTATCCTTGAGATCAGAATAAGAGCTTTCTGGGCTATGCACAGTTATTGAATATCTTGGAAGAACAGACATTATGAGATAATCTTCGGATGTTCTGGGTTATCCAAACTATCTCGGAGTACAAAACTTAAAATCTACATCTGTAACTGTAGCTTTCTGGACTAAACAAAGTAACAATATGTATTTGATGAAATTTGTCAGAAGCACATAAATTCCCATCTAGATGAGAAGGTCTCGGAGGGGCCAGTAATTTATTGCTAGAACGGATAGAAGACATGAAGAAAAAGTATTGATTGTTCCGTATAGCGTAACGGCAAATTAAGTGAGTCTTCTGGAAGGTCAACAAATATAATAATATATGAGATATGAGAATGAGATAATGAGATCTTGGAAAGTTATTGGTCACCCTTGAGCTCAGAATCTAAGATCTACAGTCGTAACAGTCATAACCTATGCACTAAAACACATTCAGTGAATCTTTTATAAGATCATTATCAGATTATTTTGGGAAGTTCAAGTTCATAAAAAGTGACTTTGAGTTTAGAACTGAAGATAAACAGTATTATCCGCCTTTTGGGCTATAACGTTTGCATTAAAACAAATGGACTTTTTTCGGATGGTGATAAAAAAAAGCTAAGACTGATAATTGCTTTTGATAAATTTCCCATAGACGGTAGTTATTTCATCTTTTTTGCAACAAAATGTTACGCCCTTGCGAGCGGCCTTCCGGCAATTAACCGGAACATTCGCCATGGCGGACGAAAACATGCGTGAAGGCATGTTTTTGAGTTCTTTCTTTCATAGTTTTATTTATTAATTCCTCCTCAGTTTTCGCGACAAAATTGTTGGAGTAGATCTAACACTTCAGGTTGGCCAAGACATTCTAGATGGGACGCAGCTGGAGGACGCTGGACGGGTTCGCCGACTTGGGTACCACATCGATAGTCAGCCGCTCCATCTCGTACAACGATCGTTTAGAGTGGGCCGACGCCAGATCCGGCCAGAACATCGCCCTTGTGGTATTTCTTGATAAACGACGCATCTTCCGGCAGGCATTTCGTACTATAAATTTCCCCGTTCCCCGCCAGTCCGGAGCGAAAGAAGAGCGACTTTGACATCCCCTTTTCGCTTTTTGGTTGTCTCGGTTGTCAGCCACAGCCGAGCACCTTCTTGGGGAATTTGGTGTGTGAAATGAACTTCACCTCGGAGTTCACTTCCTTCGTGGGGGAAGTAAAATATGAAGTACCCTGCCAGTCGTTGCCACCTAGGGTGAGATAGGGTCCATCACCACTGAGAAAATCGAGTTGACCATCTTATGCAGCCGCTGTGTCTGAAACCACAGGACGCGACTTCCGCACCCTGACATGTATGTTCATGTTCGCCAGGTATTTTTCAACTGTTTGGCCGGTTGAACCGACCTCCCGGCCAAGCGCACGCAGCGATGTAGCCACTTTTCCCTCGGTCTTCCTCTTCAGCATCCTTTGGAGCTTCTTGTCGCTCAGGGTCGTCGGCCGTCCGGAATCGGGCTTTCTTTCGATGCTCTGATTGTTGTCTAATAATGCCAAGATGTTGTAGGTGCCGGAACCGGCGTCTCCGGCGTCCATGTCCATTTTCGACGAGGCGGGGTGCCGTTCTTTTAACGCGCACATTTCTGAACGGAGTTGCTTCACTGTTAGAGTTTGACTGATAGAGTTGTCAAATTTTGTCTGCTGACTCCTGGGGTACTACGATTGATGCTGTATTGGTTATTTTATCTGTGCTGAGTATACTGCCTTAAGTTGCAACGAGTATCGAACTAACACTCATTTCCTTCTCTATTCGATCTATAAGGACGTGACTTGTGCCGTTATTATTAATTGTCGTACACGTCCGACTTTTGACAGAGGGGTTCTTATTGGTTTGTCTCGTTTCGGGTTGGAGAAGGGGAGCTTTATTAACATGTTCTTCATTCGAATTAACTGGGGGGGTTTTATCAACTACGCTTTTAGATCCAACAACTAAGCTCTTACCTGGATCAGCAGTGACAGCTGCATTGCTATTCGAGTCGGACATCCTTCTTCGTAAAACGAATTTAAAATTTGTTACTCGCGTACCACGGTAACAATAAAAGAGTAAATTCTGTTCCGAATCCGTAACCAGTCGTTTAATCGCCAGATGTAGACTGTTTTAAATTCCTGTGGGTGGTAGTGTACATAGATTTAGGTTTAGGACTAGTTTTAGGTTAGGTTTAAATTTTCTTACGTTTTAGTGCACTTTACAATTTTTTCGTCTTCGCTTCGGTTTTCTGTCACTATTTGGCTGCTTATTGCTGTCACTATTTAGGTGCATCAATGTGAAATAAAATAATATTATAATAAGTAAGCTATAGTTTCTCACCTCAATCCACCATACTTTTGTGTCTACCTCCTTATTAGGGTTATCGAAAGAATAATTAAGTATCTTATCCGTACTAATATAATAGACTAGAGAACAACATAATTTAGTTTAAGCACAATTCAATTGTTTACCTTTTTAGTACATTAGTTTAATGTAGATATAAGATATATATACGTTTGATAACCATTTAATTCTGTAGTTTTAATAACAAATTACCGATAAGAAAAAACACAATCAACTTTCAATACGCGGTTCTTTTGTTCTCTTCTCCTTTTCATTTTCAATCCAGCTAGTCATGCAATCTGACAGAACCGTTGGCCGTTGTCAATCGTGGATGACGTTGTCAGCTGGCTCAATTCGCCTTCCCGCAGGGTTGCTGCTACTACCAAGGTGCGTTCGACATCGAGGGGTGCGCCAACAACAGTGCTTGCAGGAAAACCAGGTTTTTTTGCAAGTTTTCTTACTGACAGATTCGCTTTTTTATTGCGACCGCACCTGCTCTTTTTTCGGCGCCATCTTCGATCTTAAAGTTTGGAGGATCACCAAAACTGGATTTTACACAAAGAACAGACATATGTTCATCAGTCCGCGAAATGTTTCACGCGTTGATGATGTATATCCAGAGATATATGAATTTAGGGGTGCACCAATTTTGTCGCGAACAAGCCTTATAAGGACGTGACTTGTGCCGTTATTAATAATTAAGGACACCAGGAATAACACATTAAGAATGATTCAGTTCAACTTCAGTTTACTTCGTAGAATCACGGAGTAGCAAACCACTGGTGGTCATGCTCATAAAAAAGCAGAAAATTGTAGAAATTGACGAATGTTATCATCCCTTTCAATTTTTGAAATCTCCGAAACCTAACCTTATTTGGTTTAGTCAATTGAAAACACTTATCATCCAGTTTACCCTTCTTTCATCTTCGGGTCATTTCAAAGCTTATTGCTCATCGCAATCATCATATTGACTGTACATTCGAAATTTTACAGTGGTCTAATTATGATGATGCAAAATTTCAAAGTTTCTCCCATTCTAAAAATGTATTTCAACTTTCAACGATCCCTAATAACGAAATGGATGCATGTCGCCCCTGCAAGCACCGAAGAAAGCACTAATGGCGTGGAATTCGAGTGGAGTTTTTTTTTTCGAAAACGGAAATCACACTAATTGTTTGAAAGCCAATTACCCAGCGACCCTACCCTACCTCCCATGGAGCTTCAGCTTAAGCGTTTGGGTTATCCCTTATGATGAAACAAACCAAGAAAACAAACAAATACATTCCTTTCGCCAGCTGAATAAAACCGTCCATCACTTCTCTGTTTCTTTTTTTTTTTTTGTACGAGCCGGAGAGTGGCCAATTTTCGCACGCTGAGAGATCTATATTGGAAGGCGTGAAGACGACAACGGCGATGATGGAGATGGTGGAAATAATGATTGAACTAGATTTCCTTTCTTCGTGCGCGAGAGAGAGAGAGAGAGAGAGAATGGGTCTTAATGGGCAAAAGGGTTTTCCTCAGCTTTCATTAGCTTCGGCTATTTTTTTGTTTGTTTGTTTGTTTATGTGTGGTAGATAGTGCTAGTGCGGTGCGCATGCTTTTATGTCTTTCCGGTAGGGGAAGAAGGTAGAAGTCACTGTGTCGGATTTCGGACAGGTAGTTCACCGGTACGGAACCAGTTGCTTGATTGGCAGTAACTAATGGGCTGCTTTCTATGGCGCGTTTCACGCACAGCATAAAATCACCAACCAGTAGTAGCAGCAGCAGCAGCATGGGTGGTTCGAACCGGAACGGTGTAGAACAAATGAGACTAATGAAATAATTGGAGTTCAATGTGGTGGGTTCGTACAACCGAAGAAATCCTTCAACAGTCTGAAGAAAGGGGTATAACAATACAAACCAAAAGTGCAGGGTGGCCACAGACTCGGGAAAAATGCGGGAGTCCAAAATCATCGGGAATTTTTATCATATGAAAGGAACCATACTCACTCCTCAAATGATTTGAGTAGCGTTTTTGTCATTTACTTGGTCCACCGATCTCATTGTTCAGCCTGTTCAAAACGTTACCGCTTAGAGCATCTTCAGCGGTGGTCTATTTTAACATCTTTATAGTTGATTTGCATCAGCAAACTTAAAAAGAACCAGCTAAAACAGACCAACTTTGCGTTCCCCGCACCGGGGTAGTATTTCTTGTAGTTAAACCTACCAACACCTATCATATGTCTGGGATATGACCTTAGACATTATGCGACAACTACAGTCAACTGATGACTTTTTCCAGCTGTTGCGATGCAGCTGGATAAAGACTGTATTCGATAAATGATGAATGATGGACACTCAAAATAGGTCACCAAAAATTTTCCTTAAGCCCGATTCTTTATGGTTAAGTTTTGACATCATTGTTTTACTAAACCTCTTCTCCCAACCCAAATGCCCACACCTTTGCCTTGACCCCTTTCATCAAATTTTGGGAAATGATAGGACCGACTTGCTAACTTACTTTTAACCACACTTTCTTTAGTTCAAGTTCATTTTCTATCAGTTTTGGAATTTTAACGAGCTTTGCCTTCATGATTGCCCAAAATTTTTCAATTGGGCGAAGTTCCGGAGTATTTGGAGGGTTGACGTCTTTTCGTACAAAAACTACATTATTATCTTTGTACCAGTCTAAGACGGGCCGGGCATAGTGGCAAGATGCCAAATCCGGCCAAAACAGTGTCGGGCCATCGTGAGATCTCAAGAAGGGCAGAAGTCGTTTTTGGAGGCATTCGTCCTTGTAGATTTGTCCGTTGACGGTCCCAGAGGTGATGAAGGGCTGACTCATTTTGCCACATCCGCAGATCGCTTGCCAGACAAGGAATTCTTTGGCGAATTTCGACAGTTTCTTCTTCCGTACACTCTCCGGAACGGCCAACTTAGAGGTGGCAACGTAGTGTTCCTGTCCTGGCATTTGTTTGGTGTCGGCTTTAATGTAGGTCTCATCGTCCATCACAATGCAGAACGGTTTTGTGAGCCACTCCCTGTACAGTTTTCTTGCACGAGTTTTGGCCACCGAGTTCTGTTTATCGCTCCGGTTCGGTGCTTTCTGGACCTTGTACACATGTAATCCAGAACGTTTCATTGTTTTCTGCACAAAACAAACTGAAACTTTCGCCTTATTCATCCCTGATCGAAATAACGCTTAAATTGGTTCAATACCATCCTGGCCTTCTCCGGATTTGATGTGCCCCGTTTTTTGCAACTACCATTTTTCCGCTTGGTTGTCTTAAAGGGCGAACACGAAATTATTGCGACACATTCAACAGGGCATAACTTTTTTACCATTGGGTAAAAATGAACCAAATTTTGCACACTTTCTCATTGATGTGTATTGTTCACATGCTGTCAAACTCGGAGTCGTGTTTTTCGATTCAACGAAAATGGAGGTGAACCAACGCGAGTCGAGAGAACAAATACTTTCCAAACACCTGGAATTTCCTGACCTGTCGCACCGGCAGTTGGGAAAAATGTTGAACATTCACCATTCAACCGTCTCCAGAGTGTTGAAGCGGTTCCAGGAGCGGTTGACGTTGGACCACGGCAAAGGAGCTGAAAGAAAACCGGGACCGGAGAACAAAAAGACGGAGGGAAAGGTGAAGCGGATGATTAAAGCAAATCCCAACGTCTCAAGCCGTGATTTGGCTAAAAAGATCGGCATGTCGCAGAGCTACGTCCAGAATGCAAAGAAGAGAGCTGGACTACATACATACAAGGTACAGAACTTCCCAAACCGCGATGAGTGGCAACAATCGACGGCTAAAACTCGGTCACGGAAGCTCTACGAGAAGATGCTGACAAAATGTGGCTGCTGTGTGATGGACGACGAAACGTATATAAAAGCCGATTTTAAGCAAATTCCGGGGTTGGAGATTTTCACCGGCAAGAGCAAGTTCTATGTGGACGACAAATTTAAGAAGAAGAGAATGTCGAAGTTCGCCTCCAAATATATTATTTGGCAGGCCATCTGCTCTTGCGGACTGAGGAGTGAGCCTTTCGTGACAAAGGGCACAGTAAATGGCGAGATCTACAAATCTGAGTCCCTCGAGAAGCGCCTTTTGCCGTTCTTGCAGCAGCACGACGAAGCTCCGCTATTTTGGCCAGATTTGGCATCATGCCACTATTCTAAAAGTGTCCTGGAGTGGTATGATGCCAATTCTGTCCATTTTGTTCCAAAGGACATGAATCCGCCAAACTGTCCGGAGCTGCGCCCGGTGGAGCAGTACTGGGCAATGATGAAGCGGGAACTTCGGAAGAGCAAGAAGACAGTCAAAGACGAGAAGGACATGTTAAGAAAATGGAAAAAAAAACTGAGAAACTGGTACCGGATGACACTGTAAAGACTTTGATGGAGGGCATCAAGCGAAAATGCGTTCAATTTTAAACTCAAGGCTCCATCGATTAACTTTTCTTTTGATTTTTGAAGTAAATATATGTATAAAACTACCCTAAAATTTTGGTTTGATTCTAAACATTATAAGAAAATTGGCATGACATTTTCGGTGTCGCAATAATTTCGTGTTCGCCCTTTACGGCCCTGGAACGTTTTGATCACATGAGATACGGTTGAATGTGCGATTCCGATGAGAAGCGTTTGGGTTTTCGAAGTGAGTGCCCAAAGTTTGTTGGCGCACTATTTCTTCATTCGAAGCCATCACTGAAATCACTCGACCGATTTTCGCGAAACTCATTACACAATTGACACAACACAATGATATACATTCAGTTAAAATTTCAATAATTTTTACCCACACGCTAAAAAGTTACGAACAATTGCGTGCGTCCAAATTTCATCGAATACAGTCTTTATGTTGGCCTTAGTGTTACATAGGTGCACTGCAGCCTAACGGATGTTCACGTATGTCCTCAGCTAGTTCTCTCGACGAAAACTTGGGGGTTGGTGACTCTGAGGAATTTTCGCAAATCTATCCTTAAGACTTACGGCCCGCAGTATTTACGCCCCCAATATCGGAAAAGGTTAAGAATCTGATGGACAAAAATTATCTCCCAAAAGTTCGAAAAAAATCTTGTAAATTCAGTGAACTTAGAAATTTAGGGAACTTATCAGAAGCTCGGTATACTTTTTAGATTTGACTTAGACTTTCCCGAGGTTTAGCTATTCTCCCTGATGTCAAAGGAACATACCATAATATCAGGGAACTTTCCAGAAATTAAGGGTTCTTCCTAGAAGTTCCGACAAGTTTCCTGAAATTCAGATTGTTTCCTAGAAATGCAGGGAATTGTCCATAAATTCAAGGAGCTTACCACGACTTCAGGGAAGTTTCCGAAAGTAAAGGGTTCTTCACAGAAGTTCACGTAACTAGCCAGAAATTCAGGGGGCTTCCAGAAGTTTAGATAACTTATCAGATTATTTTGGGTATTTTTCAGAAATTCATGGAACTACTCAAGATGTTCAGGTTACTTCCCAAAAATTCAAGGAACTTTCCAGAAAATAAGAGAACTTCCAATAGAGAACAGTCAAGAAATTCATGAAGCTTTTGAACAGTTTGCTGATCTTCCTAGAGGTTTAGTGAACTACTTAGAATTTCATGAAACTTGCTAGACATTTTCAGAACTTCTTAAAAGTTCAGCGAACATGTAGGAGTTCAAAAAACTTCCTTGAAGTTTAGGGTTTCTCATGAATTCAAAAAACTTCTCAGAACTTCAGAAAATGCTCACAAAGATCATGGAATTCCCCCAAAGATAAGAAAACTTTCCAAAAGGTCAGCAAACATCTCAGACGTTCAGGGAACGTCCCAGAAATTTAGAATATTTCCCAGAAGTTCAGAGAACTTTCCAGAAGCTCGAAAAAAAAACTCCCGGATGCTTCGAGCATTCAGCAATTCAGGAAATTTCTCAGCTGTCCTGCGGTCTTCGAAGAATTTCAGAAAACTTCCCCCAAGATCGGGGAACTTTCCAAAATTTTGGAAAACGTCCCAGATAAACAGGAAACTGGATTTTTTGAGCATTCGGAAAGTTTAGGAAACATTCAAAGGATTTTTCCATAAGTTTGGGGAACTTCCTAGAACTTTCCAGTGTTGAGAGTATGCAACGGCTGTAGCAGATGCGAAACCGGAACTAGTCTCGAGCGTGTGGAAGACCAAGGATCAGCAAGCGCTGGCATCGATCGGATTAGCCGTGGAGGACAACCAGTTAATCCACATAAGGAAGACCAAATTGGCGGCGGAAGCGTGGAAAGCTCTGGTAACGTTCCATGTGAAGAAAACGCTGACGACGAAGAAGATACGGAAAATCTGCAGCTTACGTCTGGAGAAACACGGAGATATGCAAGTGCACGTGTCGAAGACGGCGGGGTTGTTTGAAAAGCTCAACAATTTGCAACCGGAAAAAATCGTGGATGATCAGTGGCTGGTCGCCATTTTATTCAGCAGTCTGCCGGAGGAGTACGAGACGTTGGTGGACGTCTGACCCTGAACATGGTGAAGGGTAAGCTGATTGACGAGTGGCAGAAAAAGAAGCAGCGCAAAGGTGACGAGGAGGATTCCGAAACCGTTCTGTATGCAGATTCGAAGGCCGAAAAGGATCGGTGTTTCTTCTGCAAAAAGTTGGGCCACCAGAAGGTAGACTGTGAAAAATTTCAAGCATGGAAAGCTGCGAAAGGAAGCGGACCTGTAACCAAGCAACCAAAAGCGGTAGCCAAGCAACACAAAATCAACCACCTGGAGCAGCATGACGATGATGATCACTGCGCGTTCCTCACTGGATGTGCGAATCAAGCGGAGAACCAATGGATTTTGGATTCCGGTGCGACTTGCCACATCGCAAATTATCGGGACTTCTTCGCGAATCTGGACGATGCAGCTACGGAGGATGATTGGGTCGCCAACGGGACGAAAGCACGTTCGAAAGGTCGCGGTTCTTGAACGATACCTGTTATCAATGGTGCTGGTCAACGACGTGAAGTGTCAATTGACTGCGCTTTGTACGTTCCAGAAATGAAGTCAAATTTGTTATCTGTGAAGCGGCTGGTGCAGAAGGGATTCGTCGTCCGGTTCGATGCGAGTAGAGCGAGAATTATGAGAGTTGAAAAGGTCTACGCGACGACATAGTCCGTTGGAAATTTGTTCGTGCTGCGTCAATCTACCGAACGCGTATCCATGGTAACGACGAGCGAGTTTTGAAGGGAATATGCAAAGAGCATCGTTTCCGAAGGCGTCCGAAAGTGTGTCATCTGCGGTGATGGATTTGGTTCACACCGATATTTATGGACCGATGCGTACGACGACTCTGGGCGGCAAGCGATACTTCGTTACGTTCATCGACGATTACAGCAAGTACACGGGCGTCTATTTGCTACGTACAAAATCTGAAGCGTTCCAGAAACTGAAGCAGTATAGCGAGCTTGTAAAGACGCAGTTTGGAAGGAAGCCCAAAATTCTACGGTCGGACCGTGGTGGTGAGTACATCGGCAAGAAATTCAAAGCATTCTTGAGGCAAAACGGTATCATCGGGCAGCTTACGGCACCGTACACCCCACAGCAAAACGGGGTAGCTGAACGGAAGAATCGGTACCTTGTGCAAATGGCCAGGTGCATGCTCATCGACCGGAATTTGGACAAGCGTTTCTGGGGAGAGGCAGTGGTGACGGCAAGCTATATGCAGAATAGGCTGCCGTCGCGTTCGATCAGTAACACACCATATGAACGGTGGTTCGGGATGAAGCCCAAACTCGGACACATTCAACGGTTTGGCGTGGATGCATACTGTCATATGCCAAATGCGAAACGAGGTAAGCTGGATAGCAAGGCAGTCAAGCTGAGGTTCGTAGGTTACAGCGAAATTTCAAAAGCCAGCGCAAGTACATTGAAGACGTTGTTCGTTCTGCTGGTCTACAGGATGCAAAAGTATCAACCGTGCCAATTGATCCCGGATACGGTAAGACAGAAGAGGACGATGACGCGCTTCCAAATAATCAAGAGTACCAGAAGATAGTTGGGCAGTTGTTGTACATCGCAGTCAACAGCAGACCAGATATCGCAGCGTAAATTTCGATCCTGAGTCGTAAGGTGAGTTGCCCAACCCAACGTGACTGGAACGAGTTGAAGCGAATGGTTCGCTACCTGAAGGGGACGGCTGATGTAAAGCTTCAACTGAGTAGCAGTGGCGATTCTTCTGGTCTGGTTGGTTACGCCGATTCCGATTGGGCAGAATGTCGTCACGATCGGAAATCCAACAGCGGATACATGTTCAAATACTGTGGAGGCACAATTTCTTGGGCATGCCGTAAGCAGAGCTGCGTTTCATTGTCCACTGCAGAGGCGGAGTTCGTAGCACTTTCCGAGGCATCCCAAGAAGCGTTTTGGCTGCAGAGACTGTTGGAGGACCTAGGTGAGAAAACAGACGAGATGTTATTCGAGGACAACCAAAGCTGTTTGAAGATGCTGGACAATGAAAAGTTCAGTAATCGCACGAAACACATCTCTACGAAATTCCATTACGCCAAGGACCTGAAGACGAACGGCGTTATCAATTACGAATACTGTCCAACGGAAAGGATGGCAGCGGATCTCCTGAATAAACCATTATCACGGGTACGCTTGGAGGTTCTTCGGCAGCAGTGTGGTTTACAGCAGCAGCGTTGAGGAGGAGTGTTGAGTGTATGCAACGCAGCATGCCATAACTAATCAAAGCAACATTTTGAACAATGACATCAATTTTCATTAGTCTTATTTCAACGTCCAATTAATAAAGACATTTCTGATTGTAGTCTAGTTCTTTGAAGTCCAGTCCGATTGTCTCCCTGACAATATCCAGATGATCGAGAAACTTTCCAATCGTTCCGAAAAAAAATCCCAAAAGTTTAGGGTATTTAAGTTTTAAGAAGAACTTCTTACTAAGGCTTGCTTCATTTAGAATTGGAACAAACTTTTGCTCATATTGTGGCGCTCCTGGTGGACGGAAGTTTTGGAAGTTCTTGGCGCTCACGTGTCGGGAATTTTGTCAGCTTCACGTATGTATTTTTGACATTCCGCAAATCGACTGTACTTTGTAAACAATCAACGGCATCAAGAAGCCGAAAGAAGGGAAAAAATTGTGCACAGTTATTTGGAAAATCCATTGTGGTCTGCATCTAGGCTAGCTAAACAACTGAAATTGCCCAGAAATACCGTATGGCGCGTTATCAAACGGTATAAGGAAACATTGACGACGATTCGGAAGCCTCAAGCCAATCGTCGGAGTGGAACTGTCGACCGGAAACTGCGTGGTAAGATTTTGAAGACGATTAAGAAGAATCCCAATCTGTCGGACCGTGATTTGGCCAGAAAATTCGGTGCTGCGGAGAACTCGACTCTGGGAAGGAATCAAGTCGTATCGAGCTAGCAAACAGCCAAATCGGACCATAAAACAGAATAGTGTGGCCAAAATCCGTTCTCGGAAGCTATACGACCGGTGCTGATCAAGTTCGACGGGTGTCTTCTGATGAACGATGAAACCTATGTCAAAGCTGACTTCGGACAAATCCCAGGTCAAAAATTTTACTTGGCAACGGCTCGGGGGGATGTTCCAGCCAAATTTAAATTTGTTTTTGCCGACAAATTTGCACGAAAATTCATGATTTGGCAGGGCATTTGCAGCTGTGGTAAAATAAAACGAAAGTTTTCGTTACAAATAATACAATGACGTCGGAACTATACCAAAAAGAGTGTCTCCAAAAACGAATTTTGCCGTTCATTCGGTCCCACGACCATCCCGTAATATTTTGGCCAGATTTGGCAAGCTGTCATTACAGCAACGTCGTTCAAGAATGGTATGCAGGTTGTTCCGAAAAACCTTAACCCACCCAACTGCCCCCAGTTCCGCCCTATTGAGAAATACTGGGCAATCATGAAGAGGAGACTCAAGGCAAAGGGAAAGGTTGTCAAAGACACCAATCAGATGGACGAAGAAGGTGTGCGCCGCCTATTGAGCCGTGTTACAGGAGAAATTCGAGAGTTCCTTCGAAACCGTGACGAATAATTTTATCCGTATTTTTTCTTAAAAGTATGAAGAAAACGCTACATTTGCATAAAAAAAAATCTTGAATTCAATAATAAATAACTGAAATACAGGCAATTGTTTTTGTTCCAATTCTATCTGAAGCAAGCTTTACTCGATAATTTTTCGAACCCAACCAAAATGAGAATAAAGAAACCAACTACTTTTTAATCAATTTCATAGAATTTCCACCTATTCACAATCTTGGAGATCATAAAAAGTTCTTGTACAGCTTAACAACATCTCGGTAATGCTAACTATTTCACAGAAATTCCACGGCTTCCAAGATTTTTTTTCCAATTTCTCGTAATTTATTTAAATATGTGTGATATTCTGCTTATGCTGGAAGTTCAAACAACTTCTGGGAAGCGAAATCTTATTTTCTAAGTTCCCGTCATTTCCAGAAAGTTGTTCCTATTTCATGGATGATCAACAAACTTTTTGGAAGTTCATCCAAGTTTCCAGACAGCGAGCAAACTTCATGATTATCTGGAAGCTTCCAATTATTTTATTCAACTGCCGAGAAGTTTAATCAACTTCTGGCATGTTCATTATAGATATTTCCACCCGATCTTCATAGATATTCCGAAGTTCATTTAATTAAATTTTTAAAGAGTGCATTCAGTGAGAAACTTAGAAGCTTATATAAGTTCTGAAATGATGCAAAATAGATCCGGTATAAAACAAAACTTACAAACACCAGCGATGCAGCGATGTTTTTGCGTTTGGTCTAAGCAAATAAATCCAAACCACGATTTGAACCACCGTTAAAGATGCCCTTAGAAGATCTGGCTACACGGCTGTAACAGGTGAGGCCAGAAATGAACTTATCTTTCATGTGGTGGCGAATGTGTTTGAAGTTTGGCGAATTGCGTTTGTAAGGGTGTTAACTAGCAATGGGCATTTTACACACAAAAAATCGATTCTGCTAAATCGATTCACAAAATCGAAAAAAATCGATTAGAGAACAAATCGACTTCGGAAGAATCGATTCGAGGAAAATCAAAGGATTTGTAATTTATATAATTACAATTTATAAATTTTCAAAGCAAATTTTAGCTAAATTTTTACATTTCCAGAGAACAAATTCCATGTTTGATCTTTTGTTTTATTGTTCTACAGAAAACATCTTCGTGTGAATAAATTGAAATAAAATTACTCCGAACGGGCTGGGGCACTACACGAAAACAGCTTAGCAGGTGACACTGCGAGAGGTTTACTGTGCAAAGCGAAAGAGCGGGAGCGAGGTGAAGAAATGTCAAAGTTCAAGGTGTACCTAGTGCTAGGTGAGGACGATTCTTGATATTGATCAATGTCGTTCAGAATAGGTCTGTCAGCTTGTAATAACATATTAACATGTTGCAATCACTTATTGAGTCACTGATTACCTATTTCGTGAAAAATAATACTACACGCTAAGATAAGATTATCGAAAATAGGGTTTTCATTTTACCGATAGAAAAGGTTTCATTTTACCTATTATTTTAGTAAAGTGGATTTGCAAATTTTATCGTTAGATTTTGCTTAAATTTGGTTTAAAATGCTCTCATTGGGTTGCAAGCACTTTCAGTAAAAAGAACCGTAAAAAATAATGATTTTTAACGTCTTTTCCTGCTTCCAACAATACCGAAATTTCGGTAATCCATGTTTACCGATAATTTCAGTATGTGCACTTTTATGCGGCTTTCGGTATTTTTCACCGACTTTTCCGTATTCTTATTTTTGCGTGTGGAGTTTTAAAGTCGATTCTCCTACTTAAAAATCGATTCAGTCAAAAATCGAACAGTATAGGATCGATTCAAAATATCGATTAATCGAGCCGAAAAAATCGAGATCGCCCATTGCTAGTGTTAACACATGGTGAAAAAAGAATTTGGGCAGCTGTGTTCAATGCCGTCTGACGTTGTTTGCCGGATTCCAGAGAAAAGAAAATGGTTTGGACAAATTTTGGCTAGAACCAAGAAGGAGCTACCAAATTTTACAACATTTGTTGAAAATTGGCTCATTCTGTCGCACAAAAAGGCGTTTTTTAAATAAATGGAAAGTGTCTGGTGGTAAATCGAACTGGAAAAAGTTTGGGAGCTCAGAGATTTAGCTACGAGTAATTTATATTAACTCATCTTAACAGTCGTGAAAATGAAGCATAAAATGCGGGAAAAATTCGGGGAAAATGCGGGAATTTTTATATTAACATTGTGTGGCCACCCTGAAAGTGGTCAGATTAGGCGGAATCCTCACTAATCCATAACCGCAGAATTCAGTGAAGTCAAGTTCATCTCCGTAACATTCACCGATTGCATCATCAATCCTCCGGATTTGACCGACGGCAATCAATCAACCGCGCCCCCGGTGATTAGCTTCCGCGTCGTTTTTTAGCCGCTCTTTCTTCATCACAAATGGGGGTCCGTAACCTTCCCGGAGGGGAAAAACAGCCAACCTTAATCTCTGTCTCTGAATTGTTTTTGTCTTTTCCTTCCCCCACTAGCATATGACAGCAGCATGTGAACCGTTGGTGACGTTATGATGATGAATCAGACCCGTCGTCAGCAGCAACCAGCCGCCGGTCAGCAGCCTCCGCCACCACCAACGCCTGCTGCGACCGGTCCCGGACCCGGTGGAGGAGGAGGAGGAGGATCCTCATCTGCTGGTGGGAAGAACGGTGGTTCGGAAAATGGGGGCAGAAGAGGAATTCCGCTTTTTAGGAACAATCGAAGTGCCAGCAGCAGTCGGATCGGATCGATCATGGTAGGGCCCAAGGTCGATACGGGCCGGAAGGTTAACTCTCAGCAGGAAATCCCAGCGTCCAATCGAGGGAGCGAAGGGGATTTGGACCATATCGATGAGGACATGTTCTCAAAGGTTCCCAAGATGGAGCTGTTGAAGGTGAATTATGTAAATTTGAAAAACGATGGCGTTGCCGGAAGTGAGAAGAAGAAGAAATCCGACGATAAGAAGTTGGCGAAGGGAACGGTGGCGGCGGCAGCGCCTACCAAGGGCAACGTGGCCAGTGCAATCAAGAAACAACTAACGACCAGTAGCGTCAATTTGACCAGCAGTGCGGGTAACGCGTCGACACCTAACCTCAAAGATGCCAAATCGAAGTATTTGGTTTACAAAAAACACAACGGCTTCGGATCGAACAACTCGATCGCCGAAATCGGGGCGAAATTGCAATACATCAACGATACGGACGTGAAGATGAAGAACGGCAAGAAGAAGTACACGCTCTTCGATAATAAGAAGAAGAATAAGTTGGAAACGGTTCAGTATTATTTTGACAGCAGGAGTTACGAGCGTTACGTCGATAACAAACTGTACGGAGTAATCAACAAAGACGGCCCGGCGCAGCAACCCGGTGCCAGAGAAATGAGTCCTACCCCAGTGAAACCCAGTGAGCCCAAACCGGACCAGTCGGATGCCCACAAACGCTTGAGCTGGGACCTGCGAACCAACCGACCCAGCATGCTCCGGGTGATCAACCAATCGGGGAAAAAGCCGGAAATCAACCTGCAGTTGTCCCCGTCGGTCAAGAGCCCCACCTTCAAACAACAGCCGCAACAGCAGTTCGAAGGCAACAATCGCTTCAAGCTACAAAAGAGCCATACCAGTACCAATTTGATTACCCGCCATAGGTCAATGAACGACATCCATCGGATAAACCAGCTGTTCCTGGAGTCGAAGGGAATCGTCGACGGTGTCAGTAATCAACCGCCTCCGTCGCTTCCGCCGCTTCTCTCCCGGCAGCACAGCAGCAGTGTGATCGCCCTCAACCGGAAGATTATCAGCAAAATCCCAACCCCACCTCCGGCGGTGACGATCGGCGCCGGCAGTGGCGTCGTGCGAGAAAGCGTCCATCGCTTCGAGAAAAACAAGGCCAAGAACGATGAAATGTCCGCCAAACAGCAGAAGTACCTCGTCCACAAGCGTCTGAGCGCTCGCTACAAGGCGGAAGAAAGTGCCCTGGCTTTGGCGGCCACTGCGGCACCGCCTCCGGCGTCGCCAATGACGATCCTCGGTTCGGATGACACGATCAGCAAACGGATCCGTCGGATAATCGACGGCCACAATGGAACGGGCTCCACCGAGACGGTCAATTTCTGTTCGACGCCCACCACCGTGGCACACAAGGAAGAACCGAAGAGAGATCCTCACCGGGCTCGATCCAAATCTCTCGAGCGAACCCTCAGCGATGACGAATCCAGCACACTGAGCGTCAAGAGCAGCAAGACTTCCTGCGGGTACAAGAACTGCAAATTCTCAAACTGCCCGATGTCGTCATCTTCATCGTCTTCATCCGCCTCGACGGTATCGACTTCCTCCTGTGGGTCCAAAAAATCCATATCCCACGACAGCCACAAGAGTGGCTGTGGTGGTGGCGGTGGCAAGGAACCGGAGATCATCTGCGGCAAACGAACCTCAATCGTGATCAACGACAGTGACGGGGACATCCTGTTCAACAACGCCCTGAACGACAAGCTGAACAACAGCTGCGAGAATGTTCGGGTGATTTCGTCGAAAATCAAGGAAATCGATCTGGAAACCAATCGAATGATCATCGAAAAGTGCATCGAACCGATCGCGGACATCACGGAAACGGTGCTGGCCCGGCAGAAGTTCTGGAACCAGCAGACCCAGCGGAACATCAAGCTCAACAATAACCCCCAGAACAAGTCCTACGACGATAAGGTCAACATCAACAATAAGATCAAGAACGAGGAGAACAACAGCATCAAGATTTTCATTTCGAGCCAAGGATCGGGGAAGACCACGGCCAGCATCAGTGAACCGGTGTCGTTGATTTCAACGTCGGCCAGCGGAAGTAGCGGCGGTGGGAGTTCAGCCGCCTCGACGGTGAGCTCGAACGGAGGAGACTCGGACAAGGACGATGGTTACTATGATCAGAGCGAACGATCGCTCAGTCCCGCCGACAACAAGCAACCGCTGTCGATCGTTTCGACCGTTAGCACGGGAAGTACGGTTTGCAGCGATGGGACGAACATGTCCAGCGTAACGTGTAGTAACGGCAGCCCGGGCGGCAATCGTTACACTTCCAAGACCAGCATAAGGCTCGGGTGTGATGGGGCGCTGTTTTGGAACAACAACTATTTCGAGGATTTGGACAACTGTCAGTCGATTGGTTCTGGGAGAGGGGACGGCAGGTGGGGAGGAGGAGGGGGTGTTGCAATAATGCAGGAAACTGCTGCTGTTGCTGTCGGCGTCGGAGGAGTATCGCACTGGGCAGTAACAGTTGCATCATTAGTTCGATCGACGTCGGTGGCTGCAACGGTTCTGTTGTCAGTGGTAACGGATGCGCTAGTCATGGTCATGGAAACGGAATCGGTGGCGGGGGCTGCAATGGAGTGGTACTGAGAAAAACTCCGCTCTGCCAGTGCGGAATCGCGCAGCACAACAGTAAGGTAATTATCTGCGTTTTTTTTTTCGCGATGATTTTCTCTTATAGGTATAGCCGCGCAGCACAACTCGAACGTGAACTTTCTTCCGGCTTTGCGTTTTCATAATGAGCGCAAAAAAAAGCCGCCTTCGCCGACGCAATTGTCAAAATCGGCAGCTACGCAACAACTCAACAACGGAGGACCGATGCGTCATGGTGGATGCTTCCTACGATATCTCCAAGTCCGATTGCACATTTTCCTACCCAGCAATGGAAAGTCAAATAAAACTTGCTAATGTTATTATTTTTTCCTGGCTGACCTCGCGAGAAGTGAGCATATACATTAATTTAAACGAGCGAAATTTAGGCTAATGCTCGGCAGCCACCCCCGCAGGCTTTTCCATTTTTTTTTTCGCCCGACCATGCTCAGTAGGCTGCGACCAAACCCCTAATCAATTTGCATGCAAAACGTTTGTAACAACTTTTAAAAAACACACAAAACCTTCCCGTTTCCGTTAGAAAATCCAAGCCACAAGAACACAAGCGAACGATTGATTAATGGCATCCCCACCCATCGCGGCCGGGAACGGAACCGGGAAGTGAGAAGTTTTTCGCGCAAAACACCGAGTGAAACATCCAATCCAAAAAAAAACCAACACCGACCGAGAACCGCTAAAGACTTAATTTTCTAATCCATTTTCCCACTTTTATTCCATCATCGTTTTTTTTCTTCAGATTGAAAGCTTCTCGTCGCGGCCCCGCTCGATCGATGGACCCCCGGACTCTGGCATTTCCATCAGCAGCGATACCATCATTGCCAGCTCGGACAGCGATCTCAATCTGCAGAGTCAAACGGTAATTCTTTGCTGCCTTTTGCAGCCATCAGCGTTCTTCTTCTGTTTCTTCTTCTGGCGCTGTTCGGTTCGGTTTGGTTGATGAGCACTAATGCAATCTTTGTTGTTGTTTTTGTTTTTCTTTTCTATCATTTCCTTTGTTGTGTCGCGGTTCTGTCACAATTATTGGCTTGTTCTGCCGGCGCGCTGCCATCGCCGTAGGATTCGGACGAACGGAAGCTTAAACGAGGACACGTGCTGGCCGAGCTGCTCGAAACGGAGCGGATCTACGTTGCGGAAATGGGATCGATCTTGAAGGTGAGTCGTTGATTCTGAGATTGTCCTAATTATAAATCTGATTCGGTGTGAAGTTGTGATGCACGCGAGTCACTTCCATTCTGATAGGAAGCTAATGTGATAAGTGGGGATTTTTTTTATTATCGTACAGATTGGGCCGGAGGTTCTTAGATTGCTTCGAATCTTTGTCCACGCATAGGATTCATGGATATATGAACAAATAGATTTATTTAAAAAATCAGGGTTGCCAGTTTTCCTGGAAAATGCCAATTGAAGTTTTTCGATTTTACCGAACTTCACTAAGTTCAAAAATACATTTTTTTCCAAACTATTATGAAATTTTCTCAAGGTTTTGGAAAATATATAAACTTTAAAAAATTTCCTTGGAAAAGCCCGTAAAACCGTTTTCTGAGCTATGGAAAAATTTTGAAAACAATATTTTCTTGTCTACGCACTTAGAAAATTTTACAGTATTCGGTATTTTTTTACCGAACTTTCAACAGCTGAACAGTTCGGTAATCCGATTTAACGGATTTTGGTAAAATTTGACAAGTTCCGGTAATTGTTTTACCGGAATACTGTAAAATTACACCGAAATCCAGTAAATCGGATTACCGAACTGTTCAGCTGTTGAAAGTTCGGTAAAAACTTACCGAACACTGTAAAATATTCTTAGTGTGTATGGAGGAATCCAGGTTGAAAAAAGAAGAAGACACAGAGTGGTGATAAATCTGACAGCTCCCATGTTAAAGTATAGGACGAACATTTTAAAATGCTTCTAAAAAATTCAAATGAAATTCTAATTAAAAGCGGTTTGTTGTATGATGTATGAAAAATTTAAAACTACTCAATAAAGATATTTTCAGCAAAACAAAAAATAAATCAAAATAATGCCCCTATTTTGCAGTTTAGAATTTTTCTTACATCATACACCAAATCGCTTCTAATTAGAAATTCATTTGAATTCATTAGAAGCATTTTTAAATGTTCGTCCTATACTTTAATATGGGAGCTGTAAGATTAATCACCACTCGGTGTCTTCTTCTTTTTTCAACTTGGATTCTTCTATTAATTCATAAACTTAGGTGAAGTTTTGGTAATGGGCTTTTTGTTATTAATGAGTTATGCTCGAAAAACCATGGGCACGTCACTCTTTTTCATGCCAAAACAATACAAAAATCCGAAAAGTGTCGTCTTCCAATTTGGTTGTTTAATTTCTTACGGATGTCTTCTTTTAGTATGTTTAAATATGCAGAAGACTCTCCGAAATATGTACTTGTTGTTATGTTTTCATTCAAATATCATAAAGCTCAGTAATTAAAAAATAATATTTTCAAAGAAAACACTAGCTTTCATATCATGACGTTTGTGACTTACGGTGTGAGATAGGGCATAAGACACGTATGATGACAAATACAAAATTTCAAAACCGACACCACATGCGAACGTCAGAAAATGTCTAATTCGACAAGCAGTTTTCATAAGGGCCAATGCACAGTGGGAAAAAAGTGCCCGAAACGCGAAAGAATTCTATATCTCAGCTCGGAGTAGAAAGATGTCTATATATGTTACCTTAACTTGAAGGAAAATTTCCAAGGAATCGAATGGACGTCATCTCATTGGCCGCTTAAAGCTGCCTGCGGAGCAATTGAGCTTATTTTACCCAGGTTCCCCTAATATTTCCTTGTTGTTCAGAAATTTTTTTGCACGGTGTGACTCAAGATCAACAAAATGATGCTAGTCCTATGTAAAATATCCAGGAAAATCGATTGAAGTAGGCTTCGTTCACCGCATGGCTGATTTTTTCCCTGAATCCCCTAATATTGTTGTTTTTCAGAAATTTTTTTGCTCGATGTGATTAAAGAACAACATAATAAGACTAGTTCCATGTAAAATTTCCTGGAGAATCGAGTAAAGTTAGTTTTGTTCACCACACGGCTCTGTGAATGAAGATATGGCTGATTTTACCCTGATTCTCCTAATATTTTATGTTTTTCACAATTTTCTTTGCTCGGTGTGACTCAAGATCAATAAAATAATGCTTTTTCTTTGTAAAATTTTCTGGAGAATCGATTGAAATTGGTCTCATTTACCGTATGGCTCTGTGAACGTAGATATGGTTGATTTTACCCTGATTCCCCTAATAGTTTTGTGTTTATCATAAATGTCTTTGGTCGGAGTTACTCGAGATCAATAAATTAAGCCTAGTCCTTTGTAAAATTTGCTGAGGAATCGATGGACTTCGTTTCCTTCACCGCACAGCCCTGTGAACGAAGATATGATCGATTTTACCCCGATTCCTCTAATATTTTTGTGTTATATGAGATTGCTCTGTTCGGTGGTGACTCAATATCTACAAAATAGGACCTAAAATTAACAAAATAAGATAAAATTGCCTGAAAAATCGATTGGAGTTGGTTTCATTAACCGCACGGCTCTGTGAATGAAGATATGTCTGATTTGTGCCTGATTCCCTAACATTTTCCAGTTTATTCAGAAATTTTTTGTTTGGTGTTTTCATAAAGCAATGAAATAAGGTTAGTCCCATGTAAATTTCCTGAAAACTTGATTGGAGTTAGTTTCACCACTCTGTGAATGAAGATATGACACATATTACCCTGATTCCCCCAAGAAAAAAATCATTATTAGTACATATGGCACCGCTCAAACGTCACCTTACCGCGGTGAAACCAACTTTATTCGATTATGGAGAATATTTTACATAGGACTAACCTTATTTTGTTGCTGTAGAAACACGCCGAACAAATAAATTTCTGAACTAAACAAAAATATCACAGCCGTGCGGTTAATAAAACCAACTCCAATCGATTTTCAGGCAATTTTACATAGGACTAGTCTTATTTTGTAGTTCTTGAGTCACACCGAACAAAGCAATCTCTGAATAACACAACAATATTTGGGGAATCGGGTATAATCAACCATGTCTTCGTTCACAGAGCCGTTCGGTGAACGATACTAATTTCAATCGATTTCTCAGCAAATTTTACAAAGGACTAGGCTTTATATGTTGATCTTAAATAACTCGACCAAAGACATTTATGATAAACACAAAACTATTAGGGAATCAGGTAAAATCACCCGTATCTCCGTTCACAGCGTCATGCGGTGAATGAGACCAATTTCAATAGATTCTCCTGAAATTTTACAAAGAAAAGCATTATATTATTGATCTTGAGTCACATTGAGCAAAGAAAGTTGTGGAAAACATGAAATATTAGGGGAATCAGGGTAAAATGAGCGTATTTGCTCCCAAGCAGTTCTGGTGCGGCCAATGAGACTCCATTGGCATCCAATGACATCCATTTCATTCTTTAGAAATTTTCCTTCAAGAAAAGGCAACATTTACAGAAATCCTTCCAATCCGAGCTGAGATATAGAATTCTTTCGCGTTTCGGGCACTTTTTTCCCACTGTGCAATGTCGCAAACGTAAACAATGGCTTCTTCTGAAAAATTTCTCGAGAATGCTAAACTTAATCATAGTGAATTTTCACGATGATTATACAGAAGAGGAGTTCCCTTTACAATAGAAGGGGTAGTTTACTTGAGCGAGTTTGCATTTTCAAGAAATTTCATTGTTTACGTTTGCGACATTGGCCCTTATGAAAACTCCATGTCGAATTCTTTAGCTTAGATCGGAACCCATAAAACCATAGCATTGCTCGTCTTCGTTTTCAGCCCTACAAAATGGAATCATATTTTTATGAAAAATACAGCCAGCCTTCTCCCACTGATTCGACATGTCTATGCACGGTAATTCTGAGGAAGTCGTTTTTGACTACATTCTATGCACTCTAATGCACATAAAGGGTGTCCACGATGAAATTGCCACACTCATGAAATTGCTCTAACTTTTCAACCGCTGGGTAGAATTGTAATGAAAATTCGAGGGGATTTAGCTCATAGTATTATTTACATCCTG
>JASCZW010000815.1:38967-122098 GCA_034211315.2 Aedes japonicus | reverse complement strand
TTTTAAAAATAACTACGAACTACTCAACTCTACTTTACAAATCAGACTAACTTTATTGAATTCAATTATGCCACAGTTCACCTCGCACAATCGATCTGCATACTCAGCAACTCGCACGATGGGTCCCAAGTTCGACGATCGCCCTCGATGTTGTCGTTGCCAGGTCGATGATATTTGCTGACCGTACTCGATGTCACTGTTGCCGGGTTGATGAAATCGCTGACGCTCATGGTGCCATCGTTGGAATGCTACCAAGTCCAGGTAGCAACGTCGTTAACTCGCCCCTTCTTAATGATGATCCTCCAGGGCATAATATCCGCTATTGTGAGTTTTCTGAAGTTGTCAATGTTGTTCTTGGTCTCCGTTTTCCACGATCCTTGATGTCCGGTGTTGGTTTCGGAATGTTGGTCTGTAACTTAATTTTTGTGGATCTGTTGAATAAAATACTACAGAGAATAGCGATACCAATTATAATAGGAAGAACGGTTATTCCTCCAAAAATTGACCAGTGTGGAAAATGCAAGCTATTATTGTCTAGTTGTAGGTATTCCAAATCCTTTCGAGTTTCCATTTGAAGCTCGTGGAGGTGTTCCATACTCAGGTTTAGTATATCACCGTTTTTAGTGATGGATATGCCGTCCAATGGCAGATGAAGGGGTTTTCCAGTAATGTTCCTACTCTTACTGATGTAGGAAACGTTGTTAATTAGTAATGTACAATTTTCGTATTCAATCAAATACGATCCGGAGAGATTTCTCTCAGAACCACAATCGGATGAAAATGTGAAGTTCTTGGCAGTGTTGATAAGTACGTGGTGCATGTCAACAGCTAAGACATCTTGTTTTAGAGGGTTTGATGTATAGTTGCAGATAGCTGCTTTTCCGTCCAGTAGATTTGGTATACATGTAGAACTGGCTATCTCTGTATCTTTGATATGGTAAATTGTTGGTTCTAACGTCTTGACCGTGATTTTTTCGGTTGTATGTATCAGATAAAACTTCTCGGTTACATGGATTTGTTGATGATTTTGGAAAATCGGGTAAACGTGGACCTTGCGGAAAATTCTTGAATCTAGTATTGGCATCTTGATAAATAAAATGATCTCTTGATGGTTGGTGGCAATTGACGTTTCTGCATATGTAACGGCTTCCGATGACGAATGAACTGTAACATTTTGGCTCTCTAAATCCTTCCTGAACATTTCTATTTCATTTTTAGTTAGAATTTTTTCATTTAAGATCCCTAATTTTGCTAACATTATAGTATCAATAATGTTATTGACTTTTCGTTAAGATTTTTTAGATTGAAGAGAATGTTTATGGAGTATAATTCTGACGATTTTGATTTAAACATTTGTATAGCCTCCTTAGCCTTGTAGACTGACTCCTTTAATTGTAATGTCATTTCCCTATTGATTTTAACCTGTTTGTTATTACTATAAATTAGACCGTTAATGCTTGAATTGATTAATTTTAAATCATTGGCATCCGGGTGATCCCACAATAAACTTCCAAACTGTACCTAAAGCATTCCATCTTTTCTGTCTTTTGATGGGGATTATATTTTTCAGTGAATTAGCAATTTCATCAAATTTTTGAAGTATGATCTCTGAAAATTGGTTTCTCTCTACCTCATTGAATTTACTCTCTAAGTCAACTATATGAGTTCTTATGGTTTCTATGTTAAAATGATGTATATAATATTTCGATTGATATTGTATTCTACTATTTCCAAGTTCATAAATGAAAATGGGTTGATTCAGTCTCTGTATATGTAAAGTCCATGTCCATGTGGGTATCAGTAACGTCAGGAGTCTGTAAGGGTAGAAGTAATGTCAGTTCAACTGTCTAATTTTAATGTCGTTTTTGTGAACCCTTCTTCCCTCATTTGTGGTTATGGTACTTTTGTTTACATTTGCAATGT
The DNA here is from genome assembly GCA_034211315.2 of Aedes japonicus. NCBI lineage: Eukaryota > Metazoa > Arthropoda > Insecta > Diptera > Culicidae > Aedes > Aedes japonicus. The sequence continues at coordinate 120,175 of JASCZW010000815.1, read as the reverse complement.
TTATTTTCTTATATCTATTTTTGTGCTTTAACCTCTGTCGGGTTTTTCGAAGGCATCCGTATTGTTTTCTAATGGTACATGTTTTCTGTGTTTATTATGAAACGTTAAGTCTTTCGCTTGTTTTGTCTTTAGGTTTGAATAAACTGTCTCGATTATAGTCGGGGTCTTAGAGGATGGAAGAATTATTTCAAGAGGGGTATATTTGGTGGATGAATGAATTGTTAAATTGTACTTGTGAATAGATATATTCACAAGATCGATTACTGATTTTTCAGGGTTGTCGGTTTTTGATATACGATAAATTTCCAATAGCGTAGAATGTAGTCTTTCAACGACTCCGTTCATTTCACTACGACCCGTGGCTGTTATGTACGGTTCAATTTTATATGTATTGTAAAAATTAACAAGTTCTCCCGTCATAAATGATTTTTCACCATCCATGACTAGAATTCTTGGTGTTTGATATTTTAAAAGTATGTCTTTAACAGCGGGAACTAGGTCAATAGCAGCTCTAGAATTAATTAATAATATTTGTGCAAACTTTGAAAATTTATCGATGTAGGTCAAAAAATGAAGGTTCTCTAAGAAAAGAACATCAATATGGGCAATTTGAAAAGGACCGGATGGGATAGACCACGATGTGCTCTGAGGTGCGTGTCCCGTACGATATCCCATTGCCTATCGTCTTGGTCGATATCTTCCAACAGTCGCTGGGTAAAACGAATTTTTAACGATTTGTTTTGGCCAAAATGTGCTTTATAGACTTCTTGCACTTTGCCCATAATTTCTTCTTCCGTTAATAATCCGTTCACCTTACTTGGATCAAACTATTTCTTCAAAACCTGTAAAATGGAAACATTATTAATTTCACTTAAAGAAACAGTAATTCGTTTGAAATCCGTAAATGGAGTTGCGACTTCTACTTTCTCTCTGCCTTTTCTTATAATGACCTGCTGTCTAAAAGCATTCAATGGTGCCTCAGTAGAGATGATATAGAAATCATCACTGTTTTCTGCTGAGTGTTGTGTTCCTGTCATGGAACATACTATTCGACTCAAGGCATCAGCTACAACATTACTTTTTCCAGTCTTGTATTCGATTTGATAGTCATGCTCTTCTAAGTATGACTTCCATCTCTTCAATTTGGCATTAGTATTCTTAGGCGATAGCGAAAAAGTTAAAGGTTGGTGATCGGTTAATATTTTAAATTGCGTCCCGTATAAATAGTTTCTGAAACTCTGCAGTGCCCAGAAAATGGCAAGCATTTCTTTTTCCGGCACAGAATACTTCTCTTCGGTTTTAGACAAGGTCCTAGAAGCAAAATGAATAGGCTTGTCTTTGCCCATTTCACCTTGAGACAATACCGCTCCAATGGCAAAGTCAGAGGCGTCGGTTGTCAACAGGAATGGTTTATTGAAATCCGGATAGATAAGTATGTCGGATGAAGTGAGTATATTTTTCATTTTTTCGAAGCATGCCTTTTGATCATTTGAAAGTGAATTTTTTTTATTAGAATGAACTCCCTCCCCTCTTAGAAGGTTGGTGAATGGTGAGGGGTTTCGCGATTTTCGCAAAATCTCTCACGAATCTTCGTTAATATCCCATCATACCGAGGAACGATCTAACCTCTTTAATGTTTTTTGGTTGGGGGAATTCTTTAATTGTTTGAATTTTCTTTTCATTGGGTTTCACTCCGTCTGAACTAATGATTTATCCTAGAAATTCTACATTAGTGTGAAGGAATTCAGATTTATCCATTTGAATTTTTAATCCAGCATCGCTTAGCGCTTCTAATATTATTGATAAATTTTTTAAATGTTCTTCGAGTGTTCGACCGAATACGATAACATCATCAATATACACATAGCAAATTTTTCCTATGTGCTCTCTGAGGATGTCATCAATGGCACGTTGAAATGTCGCGGGCGCATTTTTCAACCCGAACGGCATTCTAGTAAACTCATATTTTCCATTATTTATGGAAAATGCAGTTTTTCAATATCGCTCTCTTTCATTCTGATTTGATGAAATCCAGAGGCTAAGTCCAATGTCGTAAAATATTTTTGGCCTTTGAGTTGTCCAATCACATATCCAATTTCAGGCATTGCATACCTATCAGATATAGTTTTTCATTGATTTTGCGGTAATCAATAACCATTCTGAATTTTTTTACTCCCGAGGCATCAGCCTTTTTTGGGACAATCCACACTGGTGATGTCCAGGGAGATCTTGATGGTCTGATGATACCATCCGATAAAAGTTTTTCAATTTGTTTATTGACCTCGTCAGTATATGCGGCAGGATATGGATAAACCTTTTGATGTACTGGTACGTCATCAGTAGTATTTATTGAACACTCTACTCTTGTTGCACATGTCAACTTAGAGTCTGGTTCGTGAAAAACTTCTTTGTTAGCGTTCAGGATGGATTCTAACTCATCCTTTTCTGACTGATTTAGGTGGTCAATCCTAAAAGTCAAATTTGTAGATTGTTCTAATTGTCCAGGACAATATTGCAAAATTGGTATTATTAGCATTTTATCATCCTTTTGCAGTGTAAGAGTGCCTGCTGAAAAATCAATCGCAGCATTGAGTGCTTTCAGAATACAAGTTCCAATAATCCCATGGAAAAAAGGATGAAACTTATGCAACAAAAATTGTGATTGAAAGTCAATTTTTGGTTCGAAAGAGATTGATATTAATTGCCGAGGTGGCATTGAAATGACCATTTGCGCTTGTAATGTTTTCTGCATTGAAGTTGTATGGCTTAGTTTTTCCATATGCATATGCCAATTTCGGAGAAATAAGGTTGACATTAGCTCCAGTGTCAATCAAAAAGGAAAACTACCAATAGTTGTTCTCAGGTTAATATAAGGCAGAGTTGGTTTTACCAACTCGTCTTCCATTCTAAAAAATGCGCCGTGTTTGCGGTTTCAGGATTTGGTACATCATCTGAGCTCTCATGTCTCGAGGTTGAGGGTCCTGGAACTGGCTCTGGCTCTGGATCATTTTGAGCAATTATTTCAGGCTCATAGTGATCATAATACCCTACTTCCTCGTCAAAATAATACTCTTCGTCTGGAGATGGATAATAATAATCGTAGTTGGGCTCATATTGTAATGGGTGAGCCACACGCTTGAAATTTTGGACTTGTTGTGACGGTGGATGTGGTCGTTTTACGTTAAATTGTGGGCGATTGCCATAATTGATATGTCTGGATCGAATGCTCTGATCGACATCCAACGGTTCTGGTCTCTGTTGATTTATTTGACCAGGCAGGTTTGGCCGGTATGAATTGTTTTGCATAAATGGGCGATAAGGTTGCATCATTTGATGTTGTGGAGGTTGGTTAAAGAATTTTCTTGGTGGTAACTGTGGGGCTACCAACATGGCAGAGTCTCGTCATTAATCTAGGAGCTGGTCGCGGTGGGAGTCGCGGAACTTCTAGATCTCTTGGTTTAGGTAAGGAAACATTTATGTGTTCATTTCTTACTGGACCAGATCGAATATCCATGTTGTGATAATCGAGACAGAACTGGTATGCACTAGAAAGAGTTTTTGGTTTGGCGGTTTTTAAAAGTAGGCTCAGATTTCTTTCGTGACCTCGAATGAAAGAATCTAAAGCTTTTTCACGAAAGTAGTCAATATACGTTGCGGCATTGGGACGATATTTTTCGTCTGTTTGCACCTGAGCTATTATCGCTGATAACAGCTCATTTACCCTGCTATAATATATTGATAGAGACTCATTTTGGTCCTTCTTTATCGTTGTTAATTCGAAATCCAGAGTTTTAAGTTCCCTCTTGTCACTGTAATAGAGTAACAAGGTGGATTTTATTTCGCCCCAATCTGAGGCCACATTGTTGGCGTTCAGCACATCTGCTGCTTCACCAGTGATACGTCTGCGAACACATTTTCGATTAAATCATAATTTAACGATTCCTTGGGTATGTGTCGGTACATATGAAATATGCCTTCCACATCCAAAATCCAATTCATTAATTCCGTTGGGTTTCCATTAAACGATCTAAGATCTTTTAAAAAATCTGGAATTCTACCCATTTCTATGAATCTTTCGACCGCTTGTGGAGCCGGTGCTGGCTCTGGTCGTGGGAAAGGTGCTAGTGGCGCTGGATTTGCCATTCTGTTTTCGTTATAGAAATCTAGTCTGCTTCGCTTCTTAATTTTGAATTTTTTAATTCACTTTATTCACTCACAAAATTAAAGTTGAGTTTTCAGAAGAACGTTTCTTCACTCACTAACACAGTTTCTTCACACAAATTAAATGATTGATAATGATGGGTAAAATAAGGTTAAAACTACTTACACTATTGCCAGCATGGTCTGCTACTGGACTTTCTGGATGTCTGGTAAACCTTGCCGTATGCCGGGGGAAACGCAGGCAGGTGTGTTGGAGGTGATCCTTTTTGCTGCTGCTACTACGGCTCCTAACACCGATCGGGATTTTCCACGGTGTCCCACGATTCGCTTTTCAATTGCACGAGTTAAATCACTAGTAACGTCACTTGTGTTGCACGGCTCTTGCAACCGTTTTATTGATTTGATCAATTTTAAGATTTTCACAACACTCGAGAACTACTAATGTCACTGTACGGCTCTTTCAACCGTTGTACTGATTTTGTATATCAGTTTATTAAGATTTCCACAGCACTCGCGATTCGATTATACACTTTCCGTGGCAAGGTCCCTATTCGGGCGCCAGTTAACTTTTTGTAGACCGGGGGTTCTTTTTAAAAAATAACTACGAACTACTCAACTCTACTTTACAAACCAGACTTACTTTATTGAATTCAATTATGCCACAGTTCACCTCGCACAATCGATCTGCATACTCAGCAACTCGCACGATGGGTCCCAAGTTCGACGATCGCCCTCGATGTTGTCGTTGCCAGGTCGATGATATTTGCTGACCGTACTCGATGTCACTGTTGCCGGGTTGATGAAATCGCTGACGCTCATGGTGCCATCGTTGGAATGCTACCAAGTCCAGGTAGCAACGTCGTTAACTCGCCGTCGGTCGTGACAACGTGTCCCAGAAATTCTACTTCGTTTCGGAGAAATTCTGACTTGTCGCACTGGACTTTAAGATTCGCATTACGCAATGTTGCAAGTATTTTCATAATGTCACTAAGGAGCTTTTTTGAAAATTCTATTGAGATGTCGTCCATATAGACGAAGCATCGAATGCCCAAATGTTTCCGGAGTACTGAGTCCATTAGCCTCTGGAAAGTGGCTGGATTCGGACAAATTCAGATTTGCCATGGTCAATATCATTTTTGGCACATCTTTAGTAATACGGATATTTATATGTTTTTTTGTTGTATGGGTTTATCATTGGTCATATTGATACGATGCTTAACCTCGTGGGTAAATGTTATTTTAAGTTTGTCGTTGAAGAGAACAGGTTCTAACGTCCTCAAAAGCTCGCTCTTTTGTTCCTTATTCAGATAATCAGCTGGAAAAACTACACCGTGTCCAATATATTATCATACACTGTTTCCTTGAATTGGTGTCGTGCAACTTATCAACATGCTTCACGTATGTGTTAGTGTAGTTTTGCACTATGTTTATACAAAAGCTTTTAGGTTATGTCCGATTGTTTTCATTAGGTGTTTATCTTTTACCAGCGATGAAGGAGTTTCGTGCTGTGGTGATAAAAAATATGTGATATGAAAGGTGAGCGCCCGGGCGCAATTTTCAGAAATTTGAAAAACCCCGGGGTAGAGCGGGATTTTGTGTACAGAACCATTCGAAGGTACCGTGACTCCTGCTCGTTGGATGACTGGAAGAGATGCGGACAGCACGAGTTGTTAAAGTAGTCAGGGAACGGATTAGACGAAAATCACAGCGCTTCGTAAGTAAAATGACCGCAGATCTGAATGTTTCGAGATCGTCAATGCACAATATACTGCAAAATGACCTCGGGTTCCAAACTTTCAAGAAACGTAAGGTTCACGGAGTTTCGGAACCTTCCAAGCAGAAATGACTCGAAGTCTGCTTTTGTCGCGGCACGGTGGGGAAGGATTTTTTTGTTACGACGAAAAGTTATTCGTCTTGCAACAATCCCACAATTGTGGGCTCTCTCTCTCTCTCTTCGAGAACTGTTCCAGAGAGTGTTAGGAACATTCCACGGTTCCAAAGTGCTGCGCCAGTGATGGTTTGGGGAGGAATTTGCAAGCGAGGCAAATTACCACTGATTTACATCGAAAAAGGCGTTAAAGTGAATGCCGTATATTATAAAACGGAAGTTTTGGAGAAAGTTGTCAAGCCATATGTACAAGCGGTGTTCGGAGATGACCACCATGTGTTTCAGCAGGACGGAGCGCCATCGCATACTGCAAATCTCGTTCAGGGCTGGTGCCGAGAAAATTTAACCGACTTTTTGGACAAGAATGAATGGCCTCCCAGTTCACCAGATCAGAATCCCTTGGATTATTTCGTATAGGCATACATGCTGGCGACGGTAAATTACCACAGGGCGTCTAATATGAACCAATTCGAAACCGTAATCAAACGAATTTGGGACGAAAAGCCGATGGAAGTCGTGCGTGCCGCCTATGACGGTTTCGATAAACGTCTGGAGCTGGTCAAGAAGGTTAAAGGCGGTGTTATTCCAAAACTGTATGCTGTAGCTAATCAAGACTATATTGCAAACTAATGGGTAAAGTTATCAATAAAATCTGGATTATCGATTTGAATAAATAGAGTTTTATATTGTATGAGAATATATTGGACACGGTGTACATATAAATATTTAAATATCAAAAAATTATTTATTTTAACACATAACGGGCTATTCATAAACCACGTCTACTTTCCTGGGGGAGAGGAGGGGGGTCTAGCCAAAGTCTGCGCTCCATAAAAAATTTCAGAAAAACGTATGGAGAAAATTCTACGAGGGGGGAGGTGGGTCTTAGCTTTTTTGAATGAATCTACGTGGTTTGTGAACAGTATAATAAAATAGTATATTATACTATACCAACGAATAATCCAAGGTCTATTTATAATTAACTGTCAAAATATGAAATGAACCGGTAGCTATTATGACATTTTGAGTCAATCGATTGTAACACTGAAAATAAAAGTAGTACGATTGCAATAGAACAACAAGAATGATTGTAATAGGATAGCGTACTTTGCTACCTCAATCGTACTACACTTCCTTATTGGGGATTCACCCAACTCTGCCTCAAAGCTACCCTACTGAACGGTTCGGAACCAAAACAAATCCCATCGGCGAGAACTCGGCGCATGCTCAGCACGTGTTCCCCAACATGCGCAGACTCCTCTCCGAAGATACATAGTGAGCATTAGGCACCGACCGCATCGCACCGACCATTCCAGTCTAATAATAGTCATCGACCTGTTTAGTAGCTGACATTTGCTCGTGTGCTGCAAAAAAAAATCGCATAATCCAACAATGGCCTCGATTGATAGCGATCCGTTGTACACGTCGCTCTGCAGCGATAAAACCCTCCACTCGCAGAAGGAAGGCTTCTTCAATGCATTCTACTGGACGGTTGCGGAGAACTTCACCGGTCAGAACGAACACTGGCTGCGGGACGTGTTCGGGAAGGTTGAACCGGGCAACGACACTGCCAAGCTGCAGCTCATCTACGAAGATCCGACGGTTTGTTTTGAAGTGCTGGGAACGCTGGAACATGTCAAACCGGTGTTCCGCGGAAAGGACGCCAAGTTTAGCTGGCAGCGTCGCGAGCAGGCCACGAAGATATTGAACGAAGGTAAGATGCAACAGGCACTGATGTTGGCCAGTCAGGCGGTCATGAAGGCACCGGCCCAGGGAGTCGACATGCACATCGATCAGGGTTTGACACTGGCCTGCGCGCTGTGGACCAGGGCCGAAGTGCTGATTCGGATGCTGGACGGGAAGCATGCCCTCGGGGATCTGCAGATGGCGGCTAAGGCAGGCTTCCCGGTAAAAGCGAATGGGGAGTACTACGGAAAGATGGCGAAGTGTTATGCATGTGAGTTGTGAGATTGCGGTGAGTTTCGTAGGAAATTGACGGGGGGTTTATTTTTCAGTGATGGATGATATGAAACGGGCAGAAGTGGCGGCCAAGCTGTTCCACACATTGGCCGGCTTCGATGACTACAGACTGCAGCGACTGCGCGAAGATTTGGAAGATTTGAGAACGCTAAAAGCGGAGGACACTGCCATGAAGCCTCAAGATCCTGAACCATTGCTTCCGCAACTGGCTGGAGGTGCAAGCGAGGAGCTAAAAGGTGCTTCCAAGAAGATCACCCTCAGTGGAACGCGTGAGGAGGCCAGTAAGGGAAGATACATTGTGGCGGCGGAAGATTTGGAGCCGGGTGAAGCGGTTCTTGTTGAACCGGCTTACGGGGCGTGTCTCTATCCGAAGTTTTTCGGAGCGAACTGTAATCTCTGTTTCGCAAAGTGAGAGATTTGTTGTTTTGGTCAAGTTTGGGAATCACGATGAGATTTTTTTTTCAGATTGAGTGCATCGGTCCCTTGTTTGGATTGCTGTGGTGTGGCATTTTGTTCACCCGAGTGCCGAGATCTTGCCTGTGCCGGATATCACCGCTTCGAGTGTCACTTTATGGATCTGATGATTGGATCTGGGATGTCGATTCTCTGTCACTTGGCGCTTCGGTTGGTCACTCAAGCAGGAACACCAGAAAAGGCCATCGAGATTGCAAATGATCTGGGACTGTGTGCTCACGCAGAACACCGAAATCAGGAGGATTATTTCCGGCGGACCTTAATGGCTGCCTTTTTGCTGCGTTGTCTGCAGAAGGCGGATTTCTTCGGTCGTCGCAAAACGGAAGCTGCAGAGCCAACTCCCTTGGAAGCCAAAGTAGGTGGAGTGATCTTGGAGTTGCTCCAGTCCCTTCAGTTCAACGCTCACGAGATTTACGAACTCAAGATCGCTGGTGACCATCGGATTGATTCGGCTAAGGTTCAGTACATTGGAGTGGGAGTTTACAAAACCGGAGCAATGCTGAATCACGATTGCCACTCGGGTCTTTCTCGAAGCTTCCTTAAAACGAATATCATCCTCCACACCAGTAGACCGATAGCCAAGGGCGCTGTGGTTCCGGAAAACTACGGTATGCATTTCCTGCGTCAACCTTTGCCTGTCAGACAAAAGGTGCTCCGTTCGCGCTATTGGTTCAAATGTGACTGTAAGTCTTGCTGCCAGGATTGGCCTATGATGGACAAGTTGGTGGAGAAGCCGAAACTTCGTTGCCCACATCCGGATTGCGCCGGAGTTTTGAACTACGCACCAAAGGGCAAGTGCTTCAAGTGCAGGAGGAATGTCAACTTTGAAAGTGCCTTCAAGATTCTCCGTCAGTGCGAGGACCTCTACGATGAAGGAGCCAAATTGATGTCCCTGGAACGCGTTGAAGAAGCGGCTCGGTCGCTCAGCAAGGGAATCAGCTTGTTTTACCAGGTGGCTGTTCCTCCGTACAAGGCGACGCACCTGGCCGAGGAATCGCTGCGGGCTTGCTTCGCCGATTTTGGTAATACTTGTCGCGTTTAAAAGTTTTGCATTATTTTTACTACATGTGCTTATGTGAAACTGGAAGTCTTTTTAAATTTCAGCTGACTCTGTAACAATCAATTCACTATTGTCGCATATCTACCAAGCTTTCGCTAATAAAAACAATAATCTTCTTAACAAGCATAAAACAATTTAAAGAGGGAGTATGAGCATTTGTCCGGGAGAATGTTCGAGTGATGCGTAAGGATTTTTTGTAAATTTGAAACTTCGTTTCTTTGCAGGTCTTTCAACAACTTTGCAGCTGCCTGGGTCATCGTCGAATTTTTAGAGATGTTTAACGGGTAGAACGCAGTGCTGCGTTCTGCCATAGCAAATCCTTGATGATAAGACTGCAGAATGATTCAAAATATAATCAACATCATTCAGGCAAATCTCAAGATTTCTCTAGCAAAAATGTTTTAATTACTTCATAATCAAAATTCAAAATTTATTAATTCATTAATTTATCAAACTTTCTTAACATTTTAATTGGCTGGCCACCACGGTTCATCATCATTGATATTTGTTTGGGCTAAGTGCACAGCTGTTTGAAATTTAATGATTAAACAACAAATCTATATATATGCCCCTTGAATGATTGCATGTTTCGAATTGGGCAAAATTGATAACTTATATAACTACTTTAACTAACTTCAACTACTTATTAACTTTTTGTGTCCAGACATGGCTCGGTTTGCTAACATTATCGAACCAAGTATTTGGATCTGCGTACGAGGTCTTTTGAAATGATCGCAATCTCGGGTTAAAGACTAATGAAATTAAACACAATTTGTGGAAGTGTGTGGAGTAGATTTGGATCGACATCGAGCTCGTTAACCGCAACTTTGTTTTTGTGATTCTGCGCTAATTGAAGACCTTACTTACCTTACCAATCAGACCAAGGCCGGTGTGGCCTCTGCTGTACACAGAAGTTGTCTTCATTTTATTCGGTCCATGGCTGTCTGCGAGGGGTCCACAGGTTGCCTTGTACTTGATCGATCCACCATACTCATCGCGCATGTCTTCATCTTGTGCCCGTCGTTGTCGAGAATCATTTAAACTGGGCTGTCGTCCGACATTCTTATCACATGCCCAGCCCACCGTAGTCGACCGTTTTATCCGGTGTATGGACTGTGACGAGCAATGTCCATGTTTCGTGGCCGTAGAGGACTACCGGTCTGATCAATGTCAACTTTGTAGTTTGGAGAACTTTTTTCGATCTTTGCGTCCTTCAGAGTCTATAGTAGGCACAATAGTCAGCCAAAATGCGCCGTTTTATCTCTCGGCTGGTGTCGTTATCAGCGGTCACCGGTGAGCCCAGATTCACGAATTTGTCTACCACTTCGATTTCATCACCGTCGATCTGAACTCGTGGTGGGAGACTAAGATTGTCTTCTCCAGAGCCTCTTCCCTTCATGTACAGGGGGTAGACAAAATAACTAGGATAGGCAAATATATAGTCAAATTTTGAGTGCTCTCACTTCACGAAATATTGACCGATTTCAAATCTCTGAAGAGCATTCGACGGAAAATTAATGAATTTTTATAATGCAGTCAAGGATGGTTCCAATCGTATCATATATCATTCGTTGCACGCTCTTCTTTGATTCAATAGACGCACACAATGAGAAGTTCTGCTTCACCTCTCAAGCCGAAAACGGATGGGCCAGGGTACGCATTGAATGAACATAGCATGAACTTCGTCGCCTGCCAATTGTATGCGTGTTCATCACTGCTTGCTTGTACAATTTATTGATTCGTTCGTTGGCTTCTGTTGGTGATTCATTTTCGTTTCCTGATTCGATTGTGTGCTAGTGCTCGAGGCTTCTGATCGAATCACTTGGTGATTCTGTGGTGCAGCGTTCAGAGCAAAAACGGATCGGAAGCCGAAAAGCACAGTGTAAAGGGTGTCCACGATGAAATTGCCACACACAAAATTGATTCGCAAAATTCGAGTTTTCATCCGATTGCCATCAAATTTTCAGGGATTGAGAAATAACTATTAAACTTCATTGTACCATTTTACTCGTATTTTATTTACAGTCCATACGCAAATGCCCGCACCTGGGCCTTAACCCCGGCCATAAGATTCTGCAGAACCTGTGAATCAACCGTTTTTTGCATGTAAACCCATACTTTCTTCAGTTCCTCGACTGTCTTCACTACCTTAGGTCGTACGAAATTGATCTTATTGTCCGCATACCACTTCAGCACGTCCTTGGAGTAGTGGCATGAGGCCAAATCCGGCCAGAAGATTGTTGGGACGTTGTGGGCCTTCAGGAGAGGAAGCAACCACTTCTGGAGGCACTCTTGTATGTACACCTGTCCGTTCATCGTGTCCTGGGTCACGAAAGGTGCACTCCGCTTCCCGCACGTGCAGATGGCTTGCCAAACCAGGAATTTCTTCGCAAATTTGGACATCTTCTGAGTGCGGACATGCTCCGGAACGCTGGACTTATCCTTGGCCGTGAAAAACAGGTTGCCGGGGATCTGTTTGAAGTCGGCCTTCACATATGTTTCGTCGTCCATGATGCAGCATTCAACTTTCGTCAGCATGTTGAGGTACAACTTCCTGGCACGGGTTTTGGCGGATTTGTTCTGCTTCTCGTCGCGATTAGGGGCCTTTTGTTCCTTGAACGTTCGAAGCCCAGCCTTAGTTTTGGCCTTCTGGACAAAACTTTGGCTTAGGTGCAGCTTCTTAGCCACATCCCGAACGGAGGCGTTCGGATTTCGGTTGAAGGCCCCAACTACGCGGTTGTGATTTTTGGTGTTGTACGGAATACTTTTTCCTTCACTTCTGGGCTTCCGATCGGTGGTCAACCGTTCCTCGAACCGCTTAATCACTCGCGACACCGTGGAATTCGCGATTCCCAACGTTTTAGCGATGGAACGATGCGAGAGATCCTTGTTCTCGTGATGAATGCGCAAGATTTTATCACGCACGAGCTGTTCTTTCGACTCCATTTCCGCGAGTTTTGATCACAGGACTTTAAAACTTGCAGGATGTAAATAATGCACTATGAACTAAATCCACCCAAATTTTCATTAAATTCTACCCAACGGTTAAAAAGTTAGAGCAATTTCATAGGGTCCGCAATTTCATCGTGGACACCCTTTAGCCAGTAAATACAGTGGGAAAAACAGGAAATTTGTAGCAACTAAGCGCCAAATGTTAATAAAAGGTGACATGTGTTTCTTTAGGCTAGTTTTTTCTGGTTTTTGGGAGATATAGATGATGGCACAGGTTACTTAGTTGGTAATGGTATGGATGCAGTGGCTTCCCTGTCCGGTACAAAAGATTTTTCATATGTCAGAAAACAATAATTTATGCATTCTTGTTGAAATAGATAATAAGCTAATGTTTGTTCAACGAACGATACTTGACGATATGGATATTATGGGGCCAATTATAGAAATCGGTGAACGTCACTTGCTCGACAGAGCGATTTGCAATTACATATGTCGAGATCGACGAAAATTTTGTCGAGTTGGTCGACTCAATCGATCGCTCAGAAACTAGTGAGTGATCTGTTACATTTTGTAGTTTAAGAGTTTGTTTTGAACTGCGATTTTTATCGATTCGTGGTAATTCGTTTAGTAAGATAAGAAATACACTTAACCAGTTTTTTTGCAGGTGAATTAACAGAAAAACAATTTACTTCTAGCAAAAAATGTCTAATCTTATTACAAACAAAACAAATTACCGTCAGTTTGAATAGCTCATTGAAATAATTAGATGTAATGTGGATATCGTAAGAGGCTTTGTGGCATGGAGCCAGTAAAACTAATGCTTAACAGAGAGTGGTAGGAAACAAGAGCTCAATTCATTAGGACCACCAATGAACCTTGAGTCGGACTAACAAAAAGTAAATATCATTTTCTCGTTTGTGATCCTAACATTAGTTCGCAAACCCAGACGGAAACTCAGAACAGTAGTAAATGTGATGGGCTTTTTAAATTAATCACAAAACCTTGGGTTTTTCCTGAAGTACTTCTAAACGCCTTATTCCAGTACATTTGCACATGGGATTAGCAAATCGACCCACGAGTAAAGTGTCTTATGAAATTAGTCCTAGATTTCTTGAAGCATAGAAAGAAAAGCTCTTAGTAGTTTAAGAAGGAATATACCGAAAAATTCAGGACCAAACATCTTCGAAGTTCAAGATCATATTTCCCTGAAGTTAAGGACAGAACTTCCCAGAAAATCAGGAGAGGACTTCTCAGAGCTTCATTAAGAAGTTTAGGGGAGACGAAACATTCCCGAAGTGTTGGAGTTTTCTCAGACGTCAGGAAAAAAAACTTTCCCGGAGTTCAGGAAGAAACTAACCAGAGAGGGCGTTATCTAATATTTCTCACAAATTCAGAAACAAACTTCCACAAAGCTCAGAACGTCCAGGAAATTTAAGAGAGAACTTCTCTGCAGTTCAGGGAAAGGCTTATCAGAAGTTCCAAAACAAACTTCCCAATGAAACTTTCCAGAAATGCTAGAGAGCTTTCCCAAAGTTCAAAAGCGAACATTTCTGAATTTCAAAATTTCAGAATGAGGATTTCCCAAAGTTCATGAAGAAACCTCTTCAAAGAAAAGAAAGAAACTTCCAAGAAGAATAAGGGGTACTTCCTAGTAGGTTGAGCAAGGTTTTCTCAGAATTTCAGGAACAAACTTCACATAAGGTCAGGAGAAAAATTTCCAAAAGGTCAAAATAAGTACTTCTTAGAAATGCAGGAAGAAATTTTGAACAAATTTAAAGAAATACTCCTAGAAATTCTACAGCAGACTTTTCCAAAGTTTTGATAAAACTTTTCGCGGAGTTCAGGATGAGACTGATCGGATGTTCAAATAGAATAAGCTCGTAATCAATCATAAGTGCTAGAGAGCTTTCCAGGAGTTCAGAATCGAACATTTCAGAAGTTCAAAATGAGGCTCGAAGCTCAAAGTCTCGAAGCTCAGGCAAACCAAAAGTTTGGGTAGTTACTTCTGAGAAAAACAGGATGAAACTTTTCAGAAATATAGGAGATACTTACTAGTAGCTAAAGTTGGAATTTCTCAGAGATACAGGAGCAAACTTATTCGAAGTTCAGAAAACAACTATCATAAAGTTCCGAAGAGGACTTCTCAGAAATTTAGGAACAAGCTTCCAAGAAATTTAAGAATATTTTTCAAGAAATACTGGAGAGAACTTTCCCAGAGTTTCGAAGAGGTTTTCCTTGCAGTTGAGGATGGGACTCGTCAGAAGTTTAGACAGTCTAGCACAATATGAACGTTCAGCAAGATAAAGTTGATTGAGACTGTATATCTAAAGAAAATCAGGAGTGACTGTCTAGACGTTTATGAGGAAACTTGATTAAAGTTCAGGAGAAAAAATCCCAGAATTTTGACAGCAAAGAGCTTTGTCAAAGATCAGAAAAGAAGTTCCCTGAAATTCAAATGAAAATCACTGGCAAACAGAAAAAGCAGTCAATACTAAAATCATTCATATGGCCATAATGATATTCATTGCTCATGGCACCATATAAAAATATGGTGAACACCATCTCCCCAACCGTTTCCATCGTTCTTTGAGCTAGGACACAACTTCATGTAGGAATCACAATTCCTTGGTTTCCATCTCACCTCGTTTGAGAGATTTGATCGTCAAGAAAACTTTGCTAAAGTTTAGCAGAAAAGTATAAAAAAACAAGAAGCTTAGCAAATCATCAATATCAAAAAAGTTTTGAGAATTATTTCAAAGTTCATAGAATCCTCCAAATATTAAAAAAAAAATCCTCAATTCTGAAAAAGTTAGGATTCTGGTATCCTACTCAGGATACCAGAAGGTTAGGAAAAAGATTGAATGCTTTACCAGAAGGTCAGAGAACTTCGAGATAAAATCGTTAAAATGAGACCGATCAACGCATATCTATAGAGCAACCTTTAATGTTAAATGTTTAAAGAATTATGTAGTACTGTCAATAGCTTCAGTATCATCACGTATAAATTGGTGATGACTAGATAATAACCCCTCTTCTGTATCATTTTTGAAATATGTATATTGACACTTGTCCACATATTAATCAAAAACTTCCCCGCAAGGTATTTCAAATCGCAACATTGGCACAGCGCCCGAATGAGTTTTTCTGATTAACAAAAACATTAGAGAAATTCACAAAACAAGAGTGAAAAATGTCAATACCTGTTCTTCAGCTCTCAAAATTTCATCAATTTATGTCCCGAATTACTACATGATGTAATATTTCAAAGACATTTGGAAAAGTTTCAACATTATAGTTAACAGTTGACCTCCGTTATCGACTCGATCAGTTTCAGCCGGTTTCTGTAATGTGCAATTTTACTCGACTCAACAGTCGAGTCAACAAGTGTCGAGTCGAGTTCCTCGACTGGACTTCTATAATTAACCCCTATACCCATTTCAACTGAAATCTCGATAACGGTTTGTCTCACATGTTATGTGATATAAAATTCATAAGGTGTTCATATTGTGTCAATAGTCCTGAAAAATTGTCACAACTTATCGGCTACCTGTGACAGAAAAATAAAAAAAAAATCAATCGAGTAAGTCGATTTTTCCCAGACGGTACATACTTAACAAAACTTCCAACACTGTCATTCGAACCAAAAGAAAATGAAAGATTCTGTTCAAATGAATGCTATCATCTCTCGTCTCCGAACATTATCATCTGGCGATCCTACTGGGTCATATTTCCATAGCCACTCAGTCAACGAAGAGTGAATCACTTGTAGGCAGAGCTGTTGTCTATTCGACTTGAGTGGTGAAATGAAGTAATCTACAAAACGTATTATCTTGTACACTCTCTGAGTTCCTGCGTATGATGCCTTTACCAATACAATCATCGATACGGTTGTTTCAAGCACGGATATAATAATTTTCACTGATTTTTTCGGCAGTCACCAACACTGAATGCAGTAATAGAAACGTCCATAGTTCCTCGATACCGAAGGTATTCCGGGTTTTCGGAGTGGACGTTTCACATGTCGATTTTCTGGTGAATTTTTTTACAGGAAGTCGTTCATAAGTACTTTTCTTTGGTAAATACGCAAACAGCTGTAACATTTCCCTAGCGAATGATACATTGCATAAAAACTACGTAGTATATAAATTACGTAAGGCATTTTTATGTAATTCTCGACCACCCTCCTCCTTGTAAAATTTGTTAATTAGTGTACGGTCCCATATTGGTGGTGCCACTTGTGGTGATTTTTTGTTTTCGGCTGGAGCGCCATTTTGTCGATTTAATGCGTAACACGTATTAACTAAATGCACGTCCGTCTGCCATAAAGTTCAACGAGTGAATCCCTGCCGTTCTCCAATTCTTCATACAGAAACTCTTAGTTTACGCTAGCAATCACCACTGTTACACTAGCACTCATTTCCGTTCAACACACAACCCACGAAACCATCACTCATTGATCAGGTTTATCTTTTTTTTACTTACACTAACAAGCATTTCCATTCAACACATATCTCACACTCACTGATCCAAACCGTCATTCGCACCTTTCATTCCGGTCGGATTATCAACACATACATTTTCAATTCTCTCTATGGTTCTCATGCATATATTCGAGGATACATTCTTCGTCGGGTCTCACACTTTCGGTATCACGCATTTATAATGTTTTTAACCGAAGCTTCTCGTTTAGCTATTTGATCGTACCTTACTTATTATTGCTTACTTCGAATGCACCTACACATCTCTATCTATCTTTTCGACGAGAAGTGTCAAATCGTTTGTTTATTTCGAATAGAAATGCAGTTTAATTCGTTTATTTATCTTCAAACCGATGCAGTAAATGATTGGTAAGTACCATATAAAATAAGGATTTTTTTTAATCATTTTATTGTTCCAGGTTTACTCTACCACACCTCTCACCGCTGTTGTGTATCTAAATACTGTCAAAATTCATTCATAAGTCGAAAAATAAGCTGATCAGATAGGCCTCAAAAAAGGGCAAATATAATAATGTATACATCAAATAAGGCGAGACCTCCTAGTACGGGACACCTTTCGCAAAAGGCCGGACATTTTTCAATGCCTGATTTTCATGCTTTCATGCAATATGTTAAAAGCATTACAGAAGGAATAATGAAGAACCGCACATGACGAGACATGTCAAATGTACAGTTACACCCAGATACACCAAAAATTGAAATTGTAGCAAAAACTGCAATTGCAGTTTTTGCAATCATATCTTGAGAAATCCGCATGATTCTGAAAAGGCAATTTTGCCCATGATGATCCACAATGCTCTTTATGGTATAAATAAAGCCATGCAAGTGTGTGCAAGCGGTTATCGCTGTGTGCCTAGTGCCTCGACAGTCACAGCAACCGTTGTGTTTTTGTTCAACTGTCAACAACTTCTCAATATGGGTGAGACAATGGCACAGAACGCCGCTACGCCATATGCCACTGTTGCTATTCCGCTGTCAAGTGTCCTATTTTTATTTGCACTCGTCATCACCCTCCTACCGCCCTCTCATCAAGCCACCATGCGTTTTAGGAAATAAACGAATCCATATAATGCCTTGTTCATACTACAGCGTTGTAACACAATACAAGGCTATCTTGATGATATTATCTTTATAGATACTTTTCAAAACACCCTTGTATTATATTACAAGCCAGTAGTCTGAACAAGGCATAAGTGTGTGCGACCGACATTTGCTTCATTGTTGTAACGTTGAGTGCCTCGACAACCGAAGCAACTGTAGGACTTTTATTCCGTTCACCTTAACTTGTTGTGGTGACTGGATGGTTACAATGAAGAGCCGTCATGCTGACGGCCGCGGTTCTACTCTCAGTAGCGGATCGTAATCTTTTTTTTGTGAGCCATGAATTTACTACTACTAATCAAGTGTACAACCTCGCGCACACATTGATTTTTTTCTAATCGAATTGATGGGTTGCTTTTTTGCCCACGACCAACGTTGCATTTTTTCTCCAAGTTGCGATCCATTACGAGAAATGAAACCAAATCATGCGAAATTGCATTACAATCTTGCTTTTTTATTTTGGGTGTACCACGAAAATCTTGAATGTCCGGTATTGACGGATGTCTGGCGATAGGGTATCTCCCCCTACTGTGCCAGAGCATTGAATGCTTTGTGATAAAAAACCAACAAGAAAGAGGTGGCGCACGGCATGTTTTGGCGTAAAAATGTAGTTGTCCCCTGCTACAGGTTCGAGCACTCGACACTGAAGAAGTCTGTAAGTAGCAGACGAAATAGGCCTATCTGTCAAAAGATAAGCTCATAGTAGAATTAAAAGGAATTTGCTTGCATTTACTAGTGAAAATTAGAATAAGTGTTTCAAGGTTTTATTTTTTATATTTTTTTAAAAGTTATCAAATGAAGTGTTAATTTTAAATTCTCCTAGTTTCCCAATCAACGTTAAACTATTTAAAATAACGCAAAGATAAGGTGGTGTCTTGTTATGTCGATTTTTCAGAGTAAATTTTTCCAAATACAATTGCAGCTGTCACGAGTAACCTTCCTCGTATGTCGCTATAGACTGTATGCGATGAAATTTGGACACACGCAATTGTTCGTAACTTTTTAGCGTGTGGGTAAAAATTATTGAAATTTTAACTGAATGTATTTCATTGTGTTGTGTCAATTTCGTGAAAATCGGTCGAGTGGTTTCAGTAATGGCTTCGAATGAAGAAATAGTGCGCCAACAAATTTTGGGCACTCACTTCGAAAACCCAAACGCTTCTCATCGATGGATCGGAAAACAGCTCGGAATCGCACATTCAACCGTATCTCATGTGATCAAAACATTCAAGGACCGTAAGACAACCAAGCGGAAAAATGGTTATGGCAAAAAACGCGGCACATCAAATCCGGAGAAGGCCAGGATGGTATTGAGCCAATTTAAGCGATATCCCAACATTTTGATCAGGGATGTTGCGAAAAAGGCGAGAGTTTCAGTTTGTTTTGTGCAAAAAACAATGAAACGTTCTGGATTACATGTGTACAAGGTCCAGAAGGCACCGAACCGGAGCGATAAACAGAACTCGGTGGCCAAAACTCGTGCAAGAAAACTGTACAGGGAGTGGCTCACAAAACCGTTCTGCATTGTGATGGACGATGAGACCTACAATAAAGCCGACACCAAACAAATGCCAGGACAGGAACAGTACGTCGCCACCTCTAAGTTGGCCGTTCCGGAGAGTGCACGGAAGAAGAAGCTGTCGAAATTCGCCAAAAAATTCCTTGTCTGGCAAGCGATCTGCGGATGTGGCAAAATGAGTCAGCCCTTCATCACCTCTGGGACCGTCAACGGACAAATCTACACCCAAAATAAAAAAGCAAGATTGTAATGCAATTTCGCATGATTTGGTTTAGTTTCTCGTAATGGATCGTAACTTGGAGAAAAAATGCAACATTGGTCGTGGGCAAAAAAGCAACACATTAATTCGATTAGAAAAATTCAATGTGTGCGTGAGGTTGTGCAGTTGATTAGTAGTAGTAAACTCAATGGCCCACAAAAAAAAAAGATCTCGATTCGCTATCGAGATTCGAACCGCGACCGTCAGCATGACGGCTCCTTATTGTAACCATCCAGTCACCATAACAAGTTGAGGTGAACGGCATAAAAGTCCTACAGTTTCTTCGGTTTTTGAGGCACTCAACGTTACAACAATGAAGCAAATTTCGGTCGCACACACTTACATGGCTTCGTTTATTTCATAAACCGCATGGTGACTTGATGAGAGGGCGATAGGAGTGTGATGACGAGTGCAGATAAAAATAGAACACTTGACAGCGGAATAGCAACAGTGGAATATGGTGTAGCGGCGTTCTGTGCCATTGTCTCACCCATATTGAGAAGTTGTTGACGGTTGAACAAAAACCCAACGGTTGCTGCGATTGTCGAGGCACTAGGCACACAGCGATAACCACTTGCACACACTTGCATGGCTTTGTTTATACCATAAAAAGCTTTGTGGAACATGATGGGCAAATTTGCCTTTTCAGAATCATGCGGATTTCTCAAGATATGATTGCAAAAACTGCAAAATTGCAATTTTGCATTTTTTGCTACAATTTCAACTTTTGGGTATACAAGGACGAATGCCTCCAAAAACGAATTCTGCCCTTTTTGAGATCTCACGATGGCCCGACACTGTTTTGGCCGGATTTGGCATCTTGCCACTATGCTATTGTCTTAGACTGGTACAAAGATAACAATGTAGTTTTTATACCAAAAGACGTCAACCCTCAAAACACTCCGGAGCTTCGCCAAATTGAAAAATTTTGGGCAATCATGAAGGCAGTGTTGTTGAATCATGAGCATTTTCACGATTTACAGCCGAGAGTTCTCTGCACGCGAGAGGAGAGCAAACAAATATTGCTGCTGTTCATCATCCCCCCATCGTTTCCGCAGGGGAGTGAACGTGTGTATTTTTGCCATTGCGCTTTTTCTCTTCATTCTATGAAACGAACTATTTTTGATTGGCGATGAACCAACTCGCATGGTGAGTGAGTACCGCTTGAGCAGCTGACGGGTTTGCTCATTGAGTGAATAATGCTGGTTGAACATGATGTTACGGTAATTCGCTTGCGTCTAGTAGGTACACCCAAAAGTTGAAATTGTAGCAAAAAATGCAAAATTGCAATTTTGCAGTTTTTGCAATCATATCTTGAGAAATCCGCATGATTCTGAAAAGGCAAATTTGCCCATCATGTTCCACAAAGCTTTTTATGGTATAAACAAAGCCATGCAAGTGTGTGCAAGTGGTTATCGCTGTGTGCCTAGTGCCTCGACAATCGCAGCAACCGTTGGGTTTTTGTTCAACCGTCAACAACTTCTCAATATGGGTGAGACAATGGCACAGAACGCCGCTACGCCTATTCCACTGTTGCTATTCGGCTGTCAAGTGTTCTATTTTTATCTGCACTCGTCATCACACTCCTATCGCCCTCTCATCAAGTCACCATGCGGTTTATGAAATAAACGGAGCCATGTAAGTGTGTGCGACCGAAATTTGCTTCATTGTTGTAACGTTGAGTGCCTTAAAAACCGAAGAAACTGTAGGACTTTTATTCCATTCACCTCAAATTGTTGTGGTGACTGGATGGTTACAATGAAGAGCCGTCATGCTGACGGTCGCGGTTCGACTCTCGGTAGCGGATGGTAATCTTTTTTTTTGTGCGCCATTGAATTTACTACTACTAATCAACTGTACAACATCACGCACACATTGAATTTTTCTAATCGAATTGATGTGTTGCTTTTTTGCCCACGACCAATGTTGCTTTCTTTCTCCAAGTTGCGATCCATTACGAGAAATGAAACCAAATCATGCGAAATTGCATTACAATCTTGCTTTTTTATTTTGGGTGTAGATGTCTGCGGCGTCCAACCAATAGAAAGGTTGGGATTTTTTTTTATCACATCATTTGCTTCCTGCTTAATTAGTAAAGCTTGTTGTTGATTTTGATAGTGATATTGGTTTTGCATTATTTATATCTTGGCGTCAGCTTGTGTCGCTTTTGAGATGTGCAATTTGTTTTGAGTGCAATTTATAAAGACGAAATTAGTGTCCATCCGGCCATCGAGATTCGCGAGAACGGTTTAATTTTCGAGCTGGCTGATGAAGCACGTGCGTAGACAAGACATTTGTTTGCATCTGGCATCCAATACTTATTTAAATGTCAGCAAACAGCGCGTAGTGTAAGCCACTATATGTGTTACATCTCAGCATTCTTATAAAGAATCTGAAGTTCCTTAACTATCGATGTTTACGAGATCTAGATGTGCTGTATTTTCTAGCGAGTTTTGGGCTGTACATAATACAAATGTCCAAACTTTTTGAAAAAGTGATATTCTATGGTATACTTTTATAGGCACTAGATGTTCCTGTAAATCTTTGAAATGATAAAGTGACCAACATACAAAGCACGTGTTTGATACAATTTTAGATTTAATCAAAGGCTTAATTTTCTCTAAACTTATCTAGAATTATCTAAATAACGTACACAATTTAGTAATTTTTTTATATGTGAATCATGTAACATGTCAAATAAGTATATAATCATCAGTCTTCACTTCTATTTCACTTACGTTTAACTTATATTTTGCATCATATTCATGAAACGAAGTAGACGATTTACCAGCAACACAGGATCGTATATGATAGAGGATAGAGTGCAAAGTGGAGCGATATACGTACACTTTACATGCCAAATGGACACATGTACGTATGCCTCACTTTGTACTATATCCGCTATCATATACGATTTGCTGTAGACCACCTTCCGTACAAAGTATATTCGATCGAAACTTCATTTTTTATCCTATTGAACATATTCTTTAGGTGTGATGAGCGGCTCACTACGAGAGAGCTAACGATTTTTTTTTGATGAGACTACGTCTTACGGCAAGGGTAGGGTGTCAATTGGAAATCCTAAAATAACGTCCGATACGAAATATGGTTACAAATTTAACGCTAATAACTTAATTATTGTTTGATAGATTTTCAAGATGTTTAAGTCAATCGGTTGAAAATTTCCCCGCGTATCAAGTCAACTATCAAAAATTATCTTTCTACAATTGTAAACTATTGAAGGTAACGCAAATTTACTACATGCACAGTGATTTACATTTCAATGTTGCAATGAAGATTTCAATGTAGCAATGAACGTATGTTGCAGTGAACGATATATAAGGGGTACTCCTTCGCAAATTATCGCATTCGTTCGGTATTCTTTATTGATTTTTGAGATTTTTGCTCTAGACAATAAGAAGTTTTCACGACTGCTATTTTATTCTGCTCAAGTATTTACGATTAAATAAAAAAGGGTGCATATATTGTATGTTGTGTATTGCATTCCGGCAAGTATCAAGAAATTTCCCATCATGGGCAAGATGTTGTTTTTCTCACGTGGTATTCCGAATTATCATTCTCTGTACATGCCAATTAGTACTGTGATGAGCAATTGTTCTGCTTTGTTAACAATTCGCGTTGTAATTCCCAAATATTGTAAAATAATTTTAAATATTTTATTTTTTCGTGGTTTTTATACATTGTCTTAGGAGCGAGTCTGTCTTTAATTGCAGCAGAACAACAATCTGTACATAAGTACCTAAATACAATTAAAATTGTTATTATCATTTTATGTTTTTACATCTCTTCACTATATTTTCTATGCTATTTTATAGGTCAGTTTCACCTTCACATATATGTTTTCATGTCAATTATACTCCACCTAACCTTAAATATGTATTTGAAAAGATAAGGACGTTTTTTTTCTAGGATGGATCATATACGACAAATTCTACTGAACAAACCTTTTTCCAAATTTACTGGAAAATTGGAAAATTTATAATTATTCATTTCATATTTCACAGACAAAGAAGAATTATCAACAAGAGTTATCGGAAATTTAATTACTATTATTTGTAGTTTCATTACGTTTCCATTTTTGACATTATTCATACACATATAAAATTGATTTAGCCTCACTGTTAGCTGTTTTCAATTTTTCCAAGACTATTAGGTTTTTAATACATGTCTAATGATCAATTTCAGTAAAAAAGCAGTGGATGTCAGATATACATTGTACCTACGCTAACAATGTTATTTGTCTATAAACGTGAAAATAAATTCTAATCTAAGTAAATCTCAATCCTATAGAAGCTTCAACAGCGGAAGTCTTCCAATGGTTGGAAGACCAGCTAAGTTACGAATATATATACTACTATAGTTTACTGGCTTGCTGTTATTATTATTTAACATCATAACGTCAGTTTATTATGTTAAAGTACGTGATATAATTGCATTTGAATTCAATTAAAATCACTATAGTACCTATGAGACTCTCTTCAAAAAGTTCTTGTGACTCAAGAAAACGGAATAGCATTTCGAAATTTTAGGTTTACTATTCTTTTTATGCTATATAATATAAGATCATTCATGGATATCCCAAGTTTTGTAAAATAATTTTATATCATATTTTTTACTCGTATCTACATTGTCTAAACTTTCGGGTTCACAAATGGAATTGTTATTATTATTTTTATATTCACTCACTATATTATTTATTATTATAATATTCACACTGAAAATTAATTTTAGTTAATATTACAAAATCGAAGGTACAACTGACAAATCTATTCGATGTTTTCTGCAACGAAACTGATTTGTACTATTTATGAAGCTACCTTCGTAATTAATGGCTCACGCACAACTGTCAAAACCACGAAGCATTTGTTGAAACAGAAAGAACATTCGTGCATTGTACGATAACAATAAAAAGAACTACGAATATTTTGTTACACATTAAAAAGAAACGTTTCTCTGTCGAATCCTAGAGGGTCTGAGCTGTTTAGTGGAATACCTGTAACTAGAAATTAGAAGAAAACTAGTATCTTCCATTTAATTCAACTACCTTGCATCTTCGACAGATACGCGTTTTCGTCTACAATGTGCAGACTTCTTCAGTGTCTCGTACTAATAACAAGTCGAGTTATTAGTACGAGACACTGAAGAAGTCTGCACATTGTAGACGAAATACGCGTATCTGTCGAAGATAAGCAAAGGTAGTTGGAATTAAATGGAAGATACTAATTTTTCTTCTAATTTCTAGTTTCTCTGGTGGTTGCAAGAATGACAGACAGATCTAATTTATCGACTCAAAATGCAAATGAAACAAAAAAGGCAACCACGTGGAGTTGTCCAGCGTTTTTTTAATGTTTCAGACATGGGTTTCGATCCTGTATTTTTGGAAAGCGTTGATACTGAACCCGTGGTTGATCTCACTAGGCCATGATGACTTGTTAGAAGATACGTGATTAATGAGTATGATGTTATAACTCTCGACAGTGCTAATTCCCGCCCATCCAAGCTGTAAAACCAACATGCAAGGACTATGATAATAGAGAAGCAGCGATTGGCTGGTCTTCACGAAATCCATTTCGTGCATTATACAGAAAGGTGTAATAATAGCATTTCACCAGACAAAAAGCATCATGAATGTTTCATACAATATACGAGACATTTGTTCTATTTACAAAATCCATGTTTACGAAACGAGAGAAAGATATTTAACGAAAATAAATTTTCAGTGCATTCACTTTATTCTATTTATTGCTTTATGGTGTTGACTATTTTACATACATACATACATACAATTCGCGATGGAAAGAGTTTTATTTCTAGGAAATCAGTTTTGAGATACGGTGTTAAAGTTTTTTTTATTTATTACCAAATTGTACACGATTTTCATTGCTGCATAGCTAATTTATAAACCCATTTATTAAAAAAAAATCCTGCAACATAATAAGAAATTTTAACTCGATTACGAGTACGGAAATCGTAGAGTAGAGCAGAACTTCAGCATAGGCGCTCATTTCCGGCACATCGATAGAAACCTTGAAATTTATAAATGTTTTTCATATGAAATATCAAATCATACATTTGGCAAGTTAGTTAAGCACAAATAACTACAAAACAATGTCAGTATGAACGTATTCCCTGAATGTTTACATTCTTTCTGACCGAACACAAAACAAATACACTTTTGCTCTCCAAACAAAAACACTTTTCATACCAACAGCTGACTGCTGCAGTGGTTTCAATGTGTCGGAAAAATGGAATGCTGTAATTGCGGTTAAGAAACTGTTTTAGATTTTCAACAATATCTCAGCAACCAGTGATTTCCACTAGCAAAGGACCCATCCTTCTTGACCGATTTTGTTCATCAACTTTCTGTAAATAACGCAGCTATTAAAATATTTTCCATTGAATAAGTTGTTGAAAGCTGCAAGCAGAGTCAGATGTGTTTATTTTGCCGTGGTATACTACAGAGAAAGACGATGAAGAGACGCGACGAATAAGGATAGGCTCTTTTCTCATGCTACGCGAGATTTGAAATCTAACGGTACGATGCAAAGATAAATAAACCATGAATTTGTTTTTGAGAGTCAAATTCCATCTTTTTAATTAAAGTGCGTGTTGTGCTGAGTATAACTTTCCACTTAAACCATTTCTTTAATAGTTCCATAAATATTATGATTCCAGTACTTATGTTTTCATTCTGATTCATACACTGCGCATTAATGGCAAACGCATGACGACCAAGACGCGATGCGAAATCGATTTTAAATCGATAATTCTGTTTATTTTATTCTGTTTATTTTATTTATTTTATTTTTATTTAGTCTTCATAACACTAGCCGCTTTCCCAACGTGACGCGTCAGGATTAGCATTGCAACGGAAATCAGTTCCTTGTTCTCTCGTTTTGCCATTGTATCATAAAAGCGGCGAAATTGAATTTCCGAACCAGACAACTGCTAGCGATTAACTGAGTGAGCAAAAAATGTTTTGTTCAACAAAATAATGCTCAGACTGCGAGTCAAATGTGGCATGTGTTATTACGATTGTGCTCAAGGTCCGAGAGAGAAAGAGCTGATTTTTAGGAGCTTATTCTCTGGTTTTTCCTATTCTCGCGGTGAGTTAAATCACCATATCGTTCAAACCGGCGCGTTCCATCTCGTGCTGCAATGCTGGTATGAAAATGAACACTGTGAGTTGTCTCTCTCGAAAACAGGTATTGAGCGTTCATTGATGTGAGTACACACAACATTGCATGAAGGCAAGGCTCGTTAAAACTCCAAAACTGATAGAAAATGAACTTGAACTAAAGAAAGTGTGGTTAAAAGTAAGTAAGCAAGTCGGTCCTATCATTGCCCAAAATTTGATGAAAGGGGTCAAGGCAAAGGTGCGGGCATTTGGGTTGGGAGAAGAGGTTCAATAAATCAATGATGTCAAAACTTAACCATTTAGTAGTACTTAATTTCCAGAAAGTTTGAAAAGAATCGGGCTCAAGGAAAATTTTTGGTGTCCAAATTTCATCGAATACAGTCTATAGCATTAGCTAGAGATTACTGCTCTCTGTTTAATGTATCGTGTCACCGCTGAATGTCATTGCTGTATGTTGTATGGGTGACCAGAGACTAAAGGAACCCATTTCCATGTTCGGTGAGTTGGTGAGTCTGCCTAAAATATTGCAGGACTTGAAAGTGTGCTCTGTGGAACTCCTGGACCCAACAGCAAATGAACTTGATTCAATATTTGTTTGTAATGCATCTTCACAAAAAATACTACCTTTGACGGCACCAGCAAACCGAAAAAATGATAATTGAGGCTGAAATAATGTTTTCCTTTGCCGTGCATTTTTTTTTTAATTTACGTGATATATGCATAATTTACCCATAGCTCAATTTAAACAATTTAATGTGTCTGTCAAGCTAAAACACATATTGCTGCATATCGGCTTCATTTTGCTCAAAAAAACTCAAAGAAAAGTTTAAACGATCACTTCACTTGTTTAATTTTACCATGAAAATATTACTAGTAAACGCCACAGATTCCTTCAAATTCCACCAGAGAAAAGCTCGTCTTTTGACAGATAGGCCTGTTTCGTCTACGACTTACAGGCTCTATCAGTGTCGAGTGCCATTCTGCTTATTGAATTCTTTCCGGCATACTTTTCTCATGCACGTTTATCTGGTCTCGAAGGACATCTTTTAGTTGTTAGTTGTTGAATGAATTTGTGTCACGAAGATTTTACAATTTTTTGCGCAAATATAATGTCCTAAAGAGCTGATCAAGATTTAATTGGGTGAAGTTTCCAAAGTATCAATTACTTATGTGGGTACAAGTATTTCACCCGATAACTCTTTTTGACGTAGACTACGTCTTACGGCAAGGGTAGGGTGTCAAATGAAAATCTAAAATATTGCGACCGTCACGAAAAACCGTACGTTTTGTACCCGAATAACTCAAATAATCCACGATAGATTTACATGATTTCTTCCTCAATCGGTCGGAAATTTTATCGCGCTCCAATTCAATTGTCAAACATTATTCTCAAACAATAGTAAACTATTGAAAATAACGCAAATATAAGGTGATGTCTTATAATGTCATTTTGGAGAGTAAATTTACCAAATTTCCTATTACAGATTTCAAATCGAAGCAAGGAACGTCTTGCATCATCTTCTTCTTCTTTGTATTAGAGAGGGACTTTAACCAATCATGTCATTCGTCTCTCCATGTACGTCTCGCATGCAGCTGAGACGGGTATAAAACGCACACTTAGGAAAAAATTTCCTCTTTCAGTTCAAACAAGCGACACGTACGGACGTGTTTTTCGCTCCCTCGCAATAAAAGTTTTTCCCCGTGTTTCCCCCTCGCCCGCTTTCTCGCGATTGCGTGTCCGGCTCGCGAATTATCACCTGCGCTTGCTCATCTTTTGGTGGTGGCAAGGCAAAAGCAAGCGCTGCAAAGTTCACCAAGTTTTTTCGCTCGACCTGTTGCCGTGGCAATGGGTCGAAAAAATCAACACGTGGTGACATCCACGCCAGTGGCATCAGCTCTCGACGCCATACCAAAACCGAGCAGCTCCAAGCGGTTACGCAAAGACGACGCCGATCCTGCGGACCCTAACGCTCGACTGTTAGCGAGCAACAAATTTTCCGTGCTCCCGGTACAGGAGGTGCCAAAAAAGGTAAAAGTCCCCCCGCTCTTCACCACGTCAAAGGACATCGCTGCTCTTAGGACTGAGCTTGCTGCAATGAAAATTCAACCGCTTTTCAAGCTGTGCAGTACCGGTACCAAGATTATGTGCTCGACGGAGGCTGACTACCGTGCTGTTGGTGCTCACCTTGTCATCAAGAAACATGAGTTTTACACTCACGACGCACCAGGAAACAAGCCGCTGAAGGTGATTCTGCGTGGCCTTCCGGAATGCACCCCGGAGGCAAAAATTGCTGAGCTACAAGCGGTGGCTCTGAAACCAATGAAAGTGTTCCCGATCAGACGTCAACAACAGGGAAATCATCGAGACCAGCTCTATCTGGTCCATCTAGAGAAGGGTTCCGTCACGATGGCGGACCTGTTGAAAATACGGGCACTTTTCAACGTGATTGTCGAGTGGGACCGGTATCGCCCGAGAAAGCACGACGTGACGCAGTGTGGTAACTGCCTTGTGTTTGGCCACGGAACTCGAAATTGCCACATGAAACCACGTTGCGGCAAGTGTGCCGGAGCACACACTAACATGGATTGTGCCCCAATGGATGAAGGAACACCACCAAAGTGCGCCAACTGCGGCGCTAATCACGAAGGTAACAACCGAACTTGTCCCAAGCGTGCAGAGTTTCTGGCGATCCGCAAACAGGCGGCCACTAAATCCCGGGCTGGGCAACGCCGTCCGCCACCTCGACTGGATGAAGAAAATTTCCCGACGCTCCGGTACCAGGTGCCAAACCTACCGCCGATCCCATTAAGGGAACCTTCTCCTGGTTGAACACGAAAAAACCTCTTTTTTTGAATTTTTCTCACGCCGAGACCAAATAAGATAGACGGTTAATTTATTTTTTATTTTTTATTGAATACAAAAAATTATTGAAAATTTTTTTTTTTTTGACCAAAATAATGTGACACGCATCCGCTAGAGGGCGCTGGAAAAAAACGTCTTTTCTAGCTGTTGCCAAGATATCTCTTGAAGGAAGTTTCTGAAATCAAAAAATCAAACGAGGAATTGTTAGTAACATGATTTTTTATAAGATGGACTAAAATGAAGAAGATCCGATCAAAAAAAAATATAAGCGGACTTTGAAGAACATAGTGTTATTTTTGGCCTTTTTTGAATATTTAAGCCCCTGTAGAAATGCAACCGGACCACCAAGGTCAAATATTTTAGTTCATCTTATGAAAAACTAATAGACGAACAAAATAAGCCCAAGTTGAAGAAAATCCGACTATTTTTACTGAAGTTAACTCGTGGAAACAGTTGCAAAAAATGCATTTCGAGAAAAACGCATTTAAAAAGAAAAAAACACTTAGGTAGGTAACACTCAGATAGGCTATATATAGCACTTATAACTCGAAAAACTAATTTTTTTTGTTCAAAATATTTTAGGAGAGTGTTCTAGAGGTATTAAGGAATCCATTTCTTCAAAAAAAAAAATCGATTTTTTTAAAGGTAACCAGGAGAAGGTCCCCTTAAATCACCGCCAAGCAAACCACCCGTCAGCTTCCGTCCATCATCGTTTCGCGGCAGCCGCCGCCGCCCCCAACCCGACTTCTCCTCCAGGCTGGGGCAATGCGAGTCGCAGTACCTTCACGCAACCACCCGTCGATGAACAGCTCTACAACTCGGAGCAAATGGTGGAGTTCGTGCAAGAGCTCTATCGCCAACTACGTTCCTGCCGCTCCAAGGAGGAACAGCTCAAAGCCGCCACATCCGTGACGATGACGTTCATTACTAAGTATGGACCGTAAACACACCATAAACATCCTAAATTGGAATGCTTGTTCCATCCGGAACAAAACAGTAGAGCTCGGTGACTTCCTTAACAGGAAGGCCATCGACATCGCCATCGTCACCGAGACACACCTCAAACCGGAAATCAGCATATTCATCCCTGGATACCGGATTGTGCGACTTGATCGTAGCGGCTCCAGTGGAGGAGGAGTTGCGATCGCCCTGCGCTACAACATCAACTGCCAGCTGCTTCCGAGCATTCCAGCTGCAGTCCATCGAAGCCATCGGAGTCGAGGTCGAAAACTGCCGTCGGCCCTATCACCATCATCGCGGCCTATTGTCCCAAGCAAGCCAGCACCGCTAACGGAACAACAACGATCCTACGGAACGACATCCGCAAACTTACTCGGAGAGCAGGGGCAATTTATCATCGCCGGCGACCTAAATGCGAAACACGAAACCTGGGGAACACCCGGCGAAATCGGAACGGAATAATTCTGCAGGAAGACCTGGAAGAGGGACATTACACCGTCCTGGGCCCGGATACTCCCACCCGGTTGAGCCGATCCGGGGTCCATTCGACAATCGACATCTTCCTCACCAACATGAGGAACAACATCGCCCAGCCGGTAGTGCACCAGGAGCTCAGTTCCGGACCACTATCCGGTGGTGGTCGAAGTTGGGTCCTCGGTCAACCGGCATCGAATCACCAGACGGAACTATCATCGTGCCAGATGGGAAAGGTTCAGACAACACGTCGACAACACCGTCGATTTCAACGTTGCACCTCGAGTCGGTCGATGACATCGATCAACAACTGCAGTCCATCGAACAGGCGATCTCCCAGGCCCGGGAGCAACACATTCCAGCGATTGAACAGGTGAGCAACTCTATACCCATTGATAGACCCACTAAAGATTTGATACAATTACGCAACGCCATGCGGAGGCAGTACCAGCGAACTGGTTTACCAACTCTAAAACGTCACTGCAATCAATGTTTCTAAAATTATTAAGGCCAGAATGGTGGACCTTAGAAATAATTGATTTCGCTGACAAAATTCGCCTCTCCCAGATTGTGCTAAGCCGTTCTGGAAGATGACAAAAATTTTAAAACATAAGCCAAGGCCCATTCCACCCGTTGATCCCACTAGACGTCAATAACTCAAGGGATCGGTTGATAACACCTGCAGAGAAGGCTGATGAGATAAGTCAACACTTCGTGAGCTCTCACAATCTCGGTCAAAACATCGTCAGTCCACACGAAGCTGCCGTTAGCGCGCTTATAACTAACATCGATCAAAGTCCTAACGACTTCTCCGAAGATTTGAAGATCTCAGCTGACGAATTGTTGACTTATATCAAGACCTCTAAGAACATGAAGGGCCCCGGTTTCGACCACATTTTTAACTTGGAGATCAAGCAATTGAGCCCCCAGTTCTACAACCATCTGGCGGTGGTGTTTAACCAATGCCTCCGTCTTGGCTACTTCCCATCATGCTGGAAGTCAGCCAAAGTCATCCCCATTCGGAAACCTGGGAAAGATCCTTCATGTTCCAGAAACTACAGACCAATCAGCCTTCTCTCAGGTCTATCTAAACTGTTTGAGAAAGCGATCCACCGTCGGCTCCTAACATCTGCTGACGAGCTCAATATCCTGTTGGATGAGCAGTTCGGTTTCCGGCATGGTCGCTCTACAGTCCATCAACTTAATCGAGTCATGAACATCCTCAGGCGGAACAAGTCTGTTTCGAAAACATCCGCTATGGCCCTTCTCGATATCGAGAAGGCCTTCGATAATGTGTGGCATGATGGCTTGGTGTACAAGCTCAAGCGATACAATCTTCCAATATTCCTGGTGAAGATTATTAAAAATTATCTCTCTGACAGGACATTCCGTGTTTCATTGCATGGTGCAGTTTCCGGTAGTCAGGAGATCTCCGTCGGTGTTCCGCAGGAAGTATATTAGGTCCACTTCTGTTCAATCTATTCACCTCGGATATACCCCGCTCCCTGAAAATGGATCTCTGTCGTTGTTCGCCGATGATACAGCAGTCGTCCACAATGGTAGGGTAATAAGAGCGCTTGCCGCGAAACTGCAGCGAAGCCTGGAATGTTCTGTCAGAATACTTCACTGAATGGAAGATTTGTATCAACGCAGCGAAAACCCAGGTCATCCTGATTCCACATTCAAATTCTCCCAGACTTGTCCTGCCTGAGAGTTGTAAAATAAGCCTGAATAACACAACGGTGGAATGGACCAAATCAGCTGTCTATCTTGGTGTCATTTAGACAGCAAGCTTATTTTCAGGGATCAGGTTGACAAAACAGTCACAAAATGTAATACTCTGTTGAAACTACTGTACCCATTGATCAACAGAAGGTCTACATTATCCCTGAAAAACAAGCTTGCTGTCTACAAGCAAATCATACTTCCAGTCATCGAGTATGCAATGCCAATCTGGGAGAGTTGTGCAAAAACACATCTCCTGAAACTTCAGAGAGTACAAAACAAGTTCCTCAGGATGATAATGAACACCCCTCCGAGGACAAGAACATTTGAGGTCCACCGTCTGGCCGAGATAAAAATGCTTGACGATCGCTTTAGTGAGTCTATCAATCGATACAGGGCACGCTGCCTGACATCGGATCACCAGATCATTCGGAATCTGGTTCCCCACCCCTAGGTTTTTCAAATTGTAGTTTTAGTTGTAGATTAGGTAGGTTATCAAATTTTAAAACTAACAATGCCCCAAGGGCTGAACTGAAAATTTAATGTAAAACACATAGCACACTAAACACACCAAACACAGAAAATTAAAAATTAAACAAAGCTGATGAGCCCAATGGGCTAAAACACTTAAAATGTTAAAATTAGTATGTAAGACAAATAAATTGGAAATATAAAACATGTTAAGTAAAAATAAAAAACCCCTACCCTTGCCGTAAGACGTAGTCTACGTCAAAACCGCATGGTGACTTGATGAGAGGGAGATGGGAGTGTGATGACGAGTGAAAATAAAAATAGGACACTTGACAGCGGAATAGCAACAGTGGCAAATGGCGTAGCTGCGTTCTGTGTCATTGTCTCACCCATATTGAGAAGTTGATGACGGTTGAACAAAAGCCCAACGGTTGCTGTGACTGTCGAGGCACTAAGCACACTGCGAAAACCGCTTGCGCACACTTGCATGACTTTGTTTATACCATAAAAAGCTTTGTGAATCATGATGGGCAAAATTGCCTTTTCAGAATCATGCGGATTTCTCAAGATATGATTGCAAAAACTGCAATTGCATTTTTTGCTACAATTTCAACTTTTGGGTGTAGCGATTTGAAATTGGTTCATTGTTGTAGAACCCCTTGATCCGAATTACACCTTGAAGCCAGCACCTTGCTGTACATATTTGCGCCTTTGTTTTGATTTGCTGTGTTATTTTGACAGAATATTTGAGAGTGTGTTCGTGTGAGTTCATTATAAGGGGCGCATTATTAAGCTTGGGACCGAGCTTGGCACCGATGTGCTACTACTGACTGAGCCAAGAAAAAAATCGTTTTTGTATGGGACCTATTGGTATTAGAGTTAGTCTATGCTGTTACTGCCCAAAATATATTCATTTTCAAAAGTTGGGATAAGTCAGAAAATTTCAGATTCCTAGTTTATTCCGTTTAGATATAAGAGCTTTTTTGAGATGTTGATTGGTCAAAAACGACCCCAATGCACAAGGACGGTAAAATACATTTTTGTTCTGTTCCCCAAACAGGGCATTCTGTTTAGCTATTCTCTCCGACTATTCATTGCCCTTTTCTTTGATATCTACTGAAGACTACGCGGGTTCCCCGTGTCTTCCTAAGGTAGATACCAAATCCTCCCTATCTCCAACGGTTGCATGGACGTGGCCAGGTGAGCGATCGAGGAGTTTGTTTGTGGAAATTATTGCGTAAAGAAACGTAACTGGTTTCGTTTCATGCTGACATGCAATGTCTTCAACAATTTATGTTTTCAGATCCATCCACGAGGTGTGCAAACGTTAATGCTAATGCTAATGCTAGTTATAAGTCGAGCACTCGACACTGACTGAATGAGTCTGTAAGTCTGTTTGTATGTTGTCGATTATAAAAATATGCTCGTGTTACTAGTTATGATTTTCAAAAAAAAAATTCAACACATGTGCATATACCATGGAATAGGAACAGCAAGTGGCTGGTCCATTATGGATATGCCACCTTCTTTGTGGAAGTTTGATGAGATAACAAGCAATACGATGGTGTCAAACAATTTATGAAGAATCTGTTTTATTTACGAAAATTATGGTCACAAAACGAGCGTAATCAAATTTATGAAACGATCAGGAATAATAGGAAACACGCTTATAATTTTTCAAGAATTTATAAAATATTTATACGGCCACGGTTTGTACAATCTGGTGCAATTTCAACTTATTACCTAACCCTTCAGATTAAATCTGTCTTTTATCCGCTTTGTGTCCCTCGTTTTTATTGTGTTTGAGAAAGATGTGCTATAAACAACTAGTGCAAGATTAACAAATCCATTGAACAATATTGATGAGCAAATGTATCGACAGATTTTTTCAATTGATTTTGGAACTATTAATAGTAGTCAAATTACACCTGACACATTCCAAAGTCACCTGATGCCCTAACGTGACCATTTTCCGAACTCTATAGGACGCTTTAGCGAATTTACATAGCAGTTGCATTTCACTATTTTTTGGGATATTGAAAACGCGATAATACTTCTTAACTGATACAGAAATGTTTTAATGGTTGAGTGTATCGAATTCTAAGAGCAATCGCATCATAACTTCACATTGGTGATCAACTCCAATCTTTGATTTTAATCCCTTTTCATCCCTTCGCTTATTTCAGCAATTTTAGTTCGAAACTTTCATATCTTCTGGCATAGAACTGTGTGGAATGTGTCTCATACCTAAGTCTAGATACGTCTTTTAAATTTAATTTAAATTTACTTCTGTTCGTTTCCATCCACCCCTTCCACCACTTCGCCATTCACCGGTAATCGTTCGCCCTCAATCAGCCCACTGTGGTTCTCCTGGGTGCCTTCCTCGAACGTTTTCCCCCGCAGGGAAATGTGAACAGCTCTGAAACCAGCAACGAAGCGTGTTAGAAAATAAAACCACCAAATTTAAACAACCCATCCTTACATCGTTAGCAGCAAAACCACCATTTGAGTTCCCATCGTCAGCAGGAAGAACGCCTGCGGGAAGGTGTTGATGGACGCGTTGTAGATCTGCGTGTACAAGACGCCACTGACCAGCGGGACGGCATTGTCGAACACGGACAGGAACGAGAAGATGATGCCCCGCTCGTTGGCGGAAACCATTTTTGAGATCATCGATCGGAGCACCGGAGCGACCACCGGACCCAGGCTTGATATGGTCGCACCAACGTACAGCAGCCAATCCACGTTGGCAAAAATGTAGACGAATCGGGCCGAAGCATGGGCCATCGCACCGATCATGATGATGAACTATCAAGGTGGGAAATCGTGATTAGCGAGCAAAACTTGATGTGGGTTCCGGGATCTTACCGTATCCTTCATGTGGAGGACCTTAGTGAAGAAGGGCACTCCCAGGAACATCATCACCACGTAGGCTGCCGATTGGTACGTCTTAAAGTAACTATAAAGGTCGGCGTTCCAGTTGAACTTGAGTTGAGTGTACAGGTACATTTTGGGCTTTTCGTCCCGTTGGAATGTGTAGAAGGACATGGCGACCATGAGGATGTACAGGTAGATCCTTCGGTTCATGGTGCGCTTCTTGAAGAACGTCTTCAACGACGTAACGACGTGCTGCCGATCGAAGAAGTCTCCCGGCATTCGGTACCACGGAAGCTCCAGGATCGAGACTTGACGATCCGTGGTACGAGATTTCAGTCGAAAGATGGAATAGATGATGGAGAGGAGTAGAAGTGAGGCATTGATCGCAAACATGATTGTGAAGGATTTGGCTGTACGATTGTAGATCAAATTGCCGATGGCGACACCGATGGGCATCGTGCTGAGATAAGTTGCGTCTAAAATGGTGATCCGCATGGTTCTATCCGCCACAGTTGTAATGTCCGATATGTAGGCAAAGCACGAGGCGAAGATGGCAATGTCCGCTCCCGTCAGGACACTGGGAATTGTTGCCGTGTAGATGATGTACTCCACGGGCCATGACTCCATTCGAGTATTGACCACGATCATCACAGAGTAGACCAATTTGCCGATCAACCCTAGGATTAGTGGCAGCTTACGACCTCGTCGATCAGACCATGCCCCCAAGAACAATGCCAACACGATCGGAACGACGTACATCGCAATATTGTTCCACATGTGAAAGTTTGACGTCGTAATTTGTACCTCCTTCTTTATGTCCTGGTATAATTCGATGTTTATGCAGATATCGTGTGAATAGCCGTGATTCACCGTGCAGGCTTTGTACAGGAAGAACACCTGCTCGACCACCGATGTCAGCATGAACGCCATCATGTACAGGAACATCGATGGTTCCACAGTGATCAAGTGGTACCATCTCTCGGCGTGAAGCGGCACCTGAAATCAGAAAAGGTTGAGTTCATTCTGGACGCTCGTGATGAAGATTCGACACTTACCTCAACCGCCGCTATGTCACTCATGGTGGTGATAAATCATATGGCCTCAATTCATAGCTAATTGAAGTGTCTGGATTGAGCGGCAAAGAACGACTAAGTAAGGCACAATATCAGCTGGAGATGCTCAATTGAGATAACGGAATTGCTGTTTGTGGGACGCAAGATTGTCTTCGTTGCTGATAATGCATTCGGGGAGATTCAAGGCTGTCTAATCGGACACGATGATGTGATAACGCTCTGACGTGGATGCTGGAAGAATATTGAATGTGAGATTTTTATGTGAAATAGAGGGAAGAATTTCATCGTTTATGTTGTGTATATGTGTTACAGAAACTTATATGCTAAGGTCAGGCAGTTTCATGAAATTTAACAATTAAGACATTCCTTCTTCACACGTTACTTGTTACAAGCGAAACTATGAATATTATCAGCGTGTTGTGGATATGCAGTGGAGATTTTCACCAGAAACATTATTTCAAGGTTAATTGAATAACACATTGATAACAAATGAAAATTTCTCGGATTCCTGGAATTCGGGGAAGTTCTTTAGAGAAATTCAGGGGTTCTTTTCAGAGAAGTTCGGGAAAGTTTTTCAGAGAACATCAGGAAACAATTTTAGAGAAGTTCTTCACATGAACTTTACGGAAGTTTTTCAGAAGAATTCCAGAAGGAGCTTCAGGGAAGTTCTTCAGAAAACTTCAGTTGATTTCTTTAGAGAATTTCGAAGAAGTTCTTCAGGGGATGTGACAACAACACCCCTCGTTGCAGCGACGCCGTCGATGTAGGTCAACGCGTTCACAGCAGACCGCATACACCGAACATGTCAAGAATGACATGCCATGAAAAGGAACGTCAAACGGAAGCATTAAAGAATTAATTTATAACAAAACACATTGTTGTGCGGAGACGAAATTAATTTACATATTTTCGATCAGTAAGATTCCTTAAAACTAGTTAATTTTCTTAAAAATAAGTGAGAATATATACTTTCTATCGTAAGTAAATTTATTTGAAAATATTGTGAAATTAAACGCTAACTAATAAACTACGCCTTACAGATAACCTAAGATAACGTGGATGGAAGAAAAGATTCCTCCCATGTACTTATTCCTACACTAAAATTGTAAGTAAATCTAAGATATAATTTCGAACTATGATTAATAAAACATCATGAATTCCAGCTTAAAGCTAACACCATCACAAACGGCTGTTTGCTATAAGGACTTGGTGACACAACCCCACAGGGGAAGTTTTGGAAGTTGTCCAGAGAACTTTAAGGAACTTCTTAAGAGAATTTCAAGGAAGTTCTCTTCAAAGCAGTTCAGGGAAGTTCAGGGAAATGAAGTCCAGGGAAATGAATCAGAAAGTTCAGGAAAATTTCGACTGCCCATTTGCAAAGTGGATGTACAGGAACGACCTTCACCTCCCATCACCGAAACCACTTTTACCGATGACCAAACCCGTTCCGTATGTTATTTTTGTGGATGACACTTTTCCGCTCCATCAACACATAAAGATTTCATGTTCTTGCAGAAACCACAGCCAAGACGAAACGTTGTTTACTACAGGTTGTTCCGAGAAAGAAGGATTGTAGAAAACGCTTTAGTTATTGCATCTGCTCGATTCCGTGTTTTGTGACGGACATCTGAGCATTCCCCAGAGAGAGTGTATTTAAAAGTCCGCGCAGTGTGTGTCCTTCAGATTTTTTTCCGAAAGAGTTGTAGTGGAATCACTCAAATTTGAGTAAATGTTACTGGCATTGACAGGTCGACAAATCCAAAACATCGACTCAAATCAGATGGATGTTTTTGATTTGTCGACTTGTCAAACCCAGTTACATTTACTCAAATTTGAGTGACTCCACTTATGACGAGAATGAGCCAAAAGCGACTCATAACTGAGTTGAAATAGCTGGCCGTGTATTCACAAAGACAGGCAAACTAACAATGTCCCAAGGACCGAACTGAAAAAACTATTTGAACACAAAACACACTTAACACATAAAACATTAAACAAAGCTGAAGAGCCCAATGGGCTTAACACTTAACTTGTAAACCTAGTATATAAGACAAAGAATGGACAAATAAAATACAATTTTACTACATATGCTCACAAAGAGAGGTCGGGGAGATCCTGTTCCCTATTCAACCGATTGCATCGAAAGGAATTCACAGAATATTTTTATAATGAAGGGCAAGTTCCATGGTATGCCTTGTTGTACTGATTGAGTTATTTTGTTTCACAATGATCATTTTAATCTCAAGAACTTTAGCTATTTAAATACAATAGAATTGTAGTGTTACAACACAGAAATAATTGTGTTCATAGATCAAAGGAGAACGAATTTCAAGTCGCTCTGTGTGTTTATGACGTAGTAAGTTTCAGAGACTATCAAAGGACACTTATCGTACTACAGGTTGGACACCATTAACGACAGACTCGACTTTCGAGAGGTTCTATTATCGGTAATTTTGGAGATGTTATCAACAGTGAATAAACTATATCTCCTTTAAAAAGAAGCATATATAGTCCACTATATACTAGAAATAGCTGCTGTGTGGAGGCACCTTAATTCTGTGTAATATTCAACAACTTTTTTGCTGTGTGCTAACGACGCACTACTATAGACACTGTATATAGACCGGACAACGCAAAATCATACAATCTGCCAACCCTGAAAAATGTCATAAATTTGAGCAATTGATCTGGCACCACTTCTATTTGTACAAACTTGAAGTAAACAGCGCAATTGGCTAAAAAAAGATTCGGTTTCGATGTTGGTAGTTTGTTTTGATTCCGTTCGAAGATATTCATTAAAAAGCATTGTGAAAAGTGCCGTGTAAAAAATGAATTGTTTGGAGCGAAATTGTGGCAATAACTCGCGATGTGAAGTGAATTCTGTGGATTTCTTCCGGTTTCAAAAGAAAGATAATATAAGGCAATAAATAATACACCGAAAATACTTACATTTACTGACTATGGAAGTAGAAAATCCCTTATATGTTCATAATTGGCCTTTGTCATAACAATACTCGCTCCTTTAAAGTGAATCAAAAGTTGACAGTCCGTTTGGCTGCATTTTTTGACAGGTCGTTTGGCTGCATAAGACAATTGTTGTCCGGTCTATATACAGTGTCTATACGCACTACTGGCAGTAATAATTATTTGGTTTACCCCCGGCTAGATCAGGGGGTAAGTCACTCGTCCAACATGTGTTAACACTTTCAAAAATACAATCCGCTACACTTCAAACACACTCGTCACACATAAAAGATAAATTAATTTCTGGCACCACTTACACAAATCGATTGTACGTTTTCTCACTGGTTTGTCTCCCTCTCACTTGAACAGTTTAGAAGATGCATAAGTGTACAACAACAAAAACTATGATTCTAGTGAGGAAAAAAAAAGGAGGCTGTACCTGTGGTCGGACCTGACGTTTGGTTTTTCGCTGCAACTGAAAATTATTAAAAAATAATAATTTATTATCTAACGTGGTATTCGTAATACGTTTTTCGCAGCTCGTTAAGCGTGTTTTGGAAGTCAACCAAACCGGTCGCGTTTTCTGATCGGTGAAAAAATAGTTGCGATCATTGAATTTTGTTATTATACGTGTAAGTTATAGAGTGGTGAAAAATGAAGTAGTGTTTGCGTTTATTGAACGGTCAAAGAAAAATGTTAAGAAAAAATACGCAGAGCAAAGTTTCTGGGTGACATGGTGAGAGAGTTCGATCAGTGAAAACAAAAGGTCCGCTTCCAACGGAGCATGTTCGAGCTGATCCGACTGACGGCCAAGAAACTCCCGGAATACGTGAGCGATGCGCAACAGCGTCGGGTTCTGGACACCGTGATTTATGATGCCGAGGGTCAACGCCCGGATGAAAGCTCCTCTCCTTGATCTCGCTGGTGGAAGCCGTTCAGGGAGTGGGCTACTATCTGGCCAACTTGACTGGCTGTATGTTTATATGTACACAGAAAAAAATAATTAATTTTAACAAGCGCGTAAAATTTCCTCTCGTTTAATTTCAACCTGAAGGAGGCGTAAACAGCGAAGTTGTATGCAATCATCCATACAACATACAAAACTGTTTGTAATCTGTCATACAAAAGGCTAGATGCAGGCGTTATCTGACCTCAATTTACATGAAATATCCCATTAACTTCTGCCAATTCTAGCATTCCATTTATGTGCATTAGAAAACGCATAAAATTCAATGTTTCTTTTTATCTGTGTAGATGTGTATGTGTGCATGTATATATGTAAGTATTTATGAATGAGAGAGAATACAAGCGTGATTTTCCAAATCCGGCCCGATATTGGTAAGTAATATTCCCAGTAACTAAATTTTACTTAATTTTAGTTGAACATGAACTATATTGAACACATTTAACCATTCCACAAATAAAGTATTGAAACTCGCCAATTTTTTTTCTCTTAGACGACTATGAAGGTTGTTTAGGTTTCCAGCGCTTTCGGCAATAGATGTCAAATATTCGGCAATAATTATCAAATATTCAAACAGTTGTAAGGCCGTGGTACGCAGAGAGAAGTGGACCTACGACACTCAACATGTTTGGCGAAATGTTGAATGGAAGTGGACAAGCTTATCTCGATGACTGCCCCCTTATATTTTCATTCTTCTCTTTTCAGAGAGTGAGTAATGGCGCTATAACCATAAGCTATAAGGAGCTAGGACTATAGTTAATGCTAAAGTCCCAACCGTTTGAAGAGAAATGGAGCATCACTAAACCTTCTTAGACAAAATGCTCCCAACGACCATTTTTGAATACATTGTTGTTCTGTACACCAAACAGGGCATTCTGTTCAACTTTTCTCTCCAACTATTAATTTTCTTTTTCTTTTGATATCTACTGAAGGCTACGTGGGTTCCCCGTGTCTTCTTAAGGTAGATACCAAATCCTCCCTATCACCAACGGTTGCATGGACGTGGCCAGGTGAGCGATCGAGGAGTGTCTTTGTGGAGATTATTGCGTGAAGGAACGTATCAGTAACCGTAATCAGGTTTCGTTTCATGGTGGCATGCAATGTCTTCAACGAATTATTCCTCATCGTAGCTCCACCCACGAGGTGTGCAAACGTCAATGCTAATGCTAATGCTAATGCTAATGCTAACAACAAAAACTATGATTCTAGTACCAAAAAGCGCAAGAATGTGTTCAAGGTGTACATGGGACCAAGGGGCTATACAACAGTGATCCAATTTTTAACCGATAGTTTCGTATTGATTATTGGTTTAACTAGGGGCTGGATAGTCAAGAAAAAAACGGATATAGTTTTTGGCTCAGGAAATACCAGCACATGGGTCCCAAGCCTAAATACTCGCCCCTAATACCGTAACTCACTCGAACATACCCTCAAAGATTATGTCAAAATATCCCAGCAAATCAAAGCAAAAACAAAGATTCTAGTACCGAAAAGCGCAAGAATATATTGCCAGGTTCAGAGCTGCAATATCTACAACAAGGGGTTCTACAACAGTGAACTAATTTCAAATCGCTAGTTTTGTATTGATTTAAAAGTTTGCGAAACATCTGCGACTCCTAAAAAAAATCTACTTATCTCTGATGTGGAATGATTGACAGGATGACAGGTGTTGGTGGGTTTAACACCAAGAAATACGGCACTGGTGCGGGAAACGCAAAGTCTATTTAAGCTGGTTCTATTCGAGTTTTACTGATGCAAATCAAGTATCCGCCTTCCGCATGTATCTGCTCCACCTCACTTCCCACCTTTACTGCTTCTTCGGCTGTCGGAAAACTGTCCAAGTAGTCATCCACATAGTGGTAGTGGATGATTGCTGCTACTGCTCTTGGAAACTCCGCTTCAAATTCTTGCGCCTTTAGATTTTTAATATATTGCGCGGAACTTGGCGAACACGTAGCTCCAATTATGGCAACGTCCATAACAAAAACTACCACGTCTAACATTGCACGATCCCACCATAGAAATCGCAAGAATTGGCGATCGGCTAGCCTAATGAAGAAGCGATGAATCATCTCCTTAATATCTCCCGTCAAGAAGTGGAAGTGGAAGTGGAAGAACACGGCAATCAGCGTCGTGAGGAAGTCGGGTCCTTTCAGTAAAGCGGTGTTCAGCGACATACCATTCACTTTTGCGGCAGCATCCCAGATGATTCGCACCTTTTTTGGTTTTTGTGGGGTTGAGCACTACTCCCAACGGCAGATGCCAGCACCTTTGCGGACTTGTGTGAGTCAGTTCTTCCGGCGTAGCTTGATGAGCGTAGCCCTTCTCTTGGTACTCCCGAATTTGTTGACGGACGCAGTCATAAAGATGAGGTTCTTTGCTGAGTCGTCTCTCCAGCGACTTGTATCGTTTCCCCAACTCGCATCCAGAAATTTCCATTCGACTCCTTTTGGAATTCGGTTCGTTTCGCGTAATATTGCCTGTCCATTGAAGATTCAATGCTTCAACCGTTCCAGTGATTCCCAACTTCACAG
The DNA here is from genome assembly GCA_034211315.2 of Aedes japonicus. Lineage (NCBI taxonomy): Eukaryota > Metazoa > Arthropoda > Insecta > Diptera > Culicidae > Aedes > Aedes japonicus. Next base: position 76,218 of record JASCZW010000815.1, on the reverse strand, counting down.
CGACTGCATCGTCCAAAAGCGTCAGTTGCGATCCTTCATCCACAAACGCGTACACGTCCAGCTTGCTGTGTTCTCCATACAACGTGACTGGAAGAATCCGAAAAAATGGACCGCCGGTGGTTTGTTGTCCTACATGGCTCGTAGAGACCACGTTTGGTACGGATGGTGTAGCCGAATGTAGCAATGTATGATGACGCAAGCGACAACCTTCTACTCCACACGCTCGCCAGGTTTTGCACGGCCATTTTCCTTGCTGATTCAGGCAAGTTCTGCACAAAAAATTCTGGCTGACAACCTTGAACCGCTCATCCACATTCAGCGCCTTGAACTTGAAGCAATCCGCTACTCTGTGCCCCTCCAGCTTACAGAAGGTACACATTTTTTTCGGTGGCTTCGTTGATACAGTAGTGCTGTTCTCTACTCTGTTGTTTGACGAGGAATGTCCAGCCAAAGGGCACTCTGAATGAGCTTGAACGTACCCTCGGTCTTTGAACTTCTGATTACTTCCTTTGTTCGTCTTGCCGGTCGGTGTGTCATCCATCACTTCGAACGCCAGCTCTACCAAAGATGACATGAATGATCCGAACGTCTCAAGGTTCACATCCACGACGGAACTTTTGAACGCCGACCACTTTAACCGGTAATCCACTGGAAGTTTCCCCACTAGATCGTGAAGCAGCGACGGATTTGTTAAGTGCGATTGCTGTTTTGCGTTCTTCAGATGTTCTACCAGATTATCCACAGCCATGCCATAGTCAACTATACTTTCCAAGTTGTCCATGTTTGGGGGTGGCAGATGCCGAATTTTCTCGGTGAGAGCTTTGATCAAAGTTTCTGGCCTACCATAGCGTAACTTCAATGCTTTGATCACATAAGGAACGCTATTCGGAGAAAGAAGCCTGCTGCGCACCATTTCTAATGCTGAACCTTTCAGACAGCGTTGCAACCGGATTAAATTTTCGTCCTGGGAGAACCCACACGTAGCTGTTGACCTGTCAAAGTTGCTAATCCAGATGGGCCATTCCTCCGGATTCACGGAAAATGTTGGAAGGTCTTTTACCATCACTTGCCGTGCTGCTAGCTGACAACCGGTTGGCCCCACCTCTACTCGGGGACTGGTGCTATCTGGGTTGGTTGTAACATCGCTGTTCACAGACTTTTCCGGTTCTCCGTTGGGCTTGGTGTTTCTCTTAAGTCCGTGAGGAACTGGATGGGGAATATCGTTGATTATTTGTTTCCGGGGTATCTTATCCATATTCACTGACTGTTTCTCTATCTCCTTTCCGGGAAGTGTCTTTTCCACGTTCTCCTCTGCTGTTGTGCATACGCGATACAACTCTCTCTCTCTCAAGCTGTACAATCCGATTCCTGAGTTTCTCGACTTTATCCTCCTTTTCCTTTCCTTGAAGCGATGTCTTTGGGATGGCTCCCCGTTTTCTCCTTTCTTCCGTCTGTATTGGCGCAATCTGATTTAGTAGAATCTGCCCTCTAACTGCTCCGACTGCTGTTTCTTCTTCTTTCTCATAGACGGCTGACATGGTTTTCTTGTTGTTTCCTGTTGTCTGCTCGTCCGATTTCTGCAACCACTTTTTCACTTTCTCGACGGATTTCTCGGTCTCACTATGGCAAACGCTCGAAGCTTCACTGCCTAACCAGACTTTCTATCTTTTCGAGTGATTGCTGCCTCATCTCCGCGCGGGCCTTACGATACGTTTTCTCATCCGCTAGCTGATTTTCCTGGAACGCTTTTTCTTCCACCAACTTTTTGGCTTCTAACGCTAACTCGCGATCTCTTAGTTGTTTCTCTAACCTCAACTTCCTTTGCTTCATTTCCTTTTCTTCCTTCAGGGCCTGTTCATTCACCCACTCTTGCTCCTCTAACATTTGAATTTCTATTTCTATTGCCCTATTCTTATCACTAGAAGTAGCACTTACAGACTCCTTGGTTGCCGACTTCTTACTCTTTCTGGTACTGGGTTTACTGACGTCCGAAGCCTTTGATAATTTTCCTCCGTTCGATGGAACTTTAAGCGTCGTTTTCTGCAACGGTACCGCATCATCCTCTTCCGTCCGCGTTTGTGTTTGGTTGAGGGTGCCGCACGAGATGCATGTCCAGGGTTGGTTCGAAACGCTTTCGTTGACCTCCGCGCAGCTAAAGTGGAACCAGGAATCGCAAGAGTCACACGCCACCATATTCTCGGCGTTGTCCGGACGGTCACAGGCTGCACAACATGACTCCTCCTGTGATTTTTCACTGATGTTTGTCCGACTCATTTTCAGGGGATCTCGAGATGAAATTTTTTAAAGAAATGTTGTGATTGAATTTCCGTAGCAGCTCCACAAACACCTTTATTTTTGGGATCAGCTTTAACTGTAAGTTTTTATTTCAGTAAGAAGCAAATTTATCATATTTATGACATTACTTACAAATTTTCAGTTCTATCTAAACCTACGAGATTTTTCCCTAAGTTTCACAATAGTGATAAACAAACTAGAATTTTCAATTATAGCTGTACTTAGGTTCTAAGTATATTTTATACAACTTTATTGATTGATTAGCGAAAAATAACTGTTAAAGCAAAAACAATCCACTTCCACTGTCAGTTCACCAGAATGCAACAAAACTTTTTATTATTTTCCCTAATCTTCTTCACCGCCATCGGTACGTCACAGCGACGGACGTCAAATGCTTGAGGGTGTAGCTTACACCACTTTATTAGTGCACTGTCGTTTACCATGATGTAGTATTGGGCAGTTCTCGTCGTCACACAATGCATTATTACACTGCAATGCGTATTTATAAAAGAAAAATCAAAAAAATATTTTTTTATGTTTTTTTCTTGGGATATTATATATAAAATAAGAGTCAAATATTTTTGAAATTGGTCTTCCAATTACAGTATTACACTCTTTTTATTTGAGGCACCTACTGATGTGTCGGAGGTTAAGTATCTGCAAGCATGTCAAAATATCTTGTCGAAGTTCGCCTCACGTCACAAGAATTTGGAACGATGTTTTGACATAATATTTAATGCTCCACCTCCACCACATCAGTGGGCGCCTCGACTCACACTTTTTCGGTTTTTTTCGGTTTTCTCCGTGTTATATTCCAACATTACGGCATAAATCGATACGCTGTTCCCGATCCAAAAGTATCCATTTTATAGAGGATTTTCCAGATTTTCCAGATTTTCTGAGAGATTAGCTGCCATATGGATTCCAAAATGGTGTCAACCATCGACTCACGGCCTCCAGGTATCTCCAGGTGTACAATTTTGTCCCAGACGGCATATTTCAAGATGACCAGAATCTCGATAAACAGTTTGTAAAATATTCATATGTACAATAGCACTGCGAAGTGAGCCAACTCGGGACTATTATTCTTGGTGAAGTCCGAGAGGCCTTGACCAGAGGTGGTAAATGTACTTTTTTTTTGTAAAACAGTCACCTGCTGCGAAATTTGAGACTCGCACACCGCCAACAGTTTATGTGCACAGTTCTAGCGAACGCGGGGGATAGAAAACAGAAAGAGAAAAATTTCTCCCTATGGAGGAATACGGGTAACGCAAAAGTGAGGTTAAACGCAAAAGTGATGGCACTCTTTCGAAACGGTTTTTCGAGCTGTCTAAGCAAAGTAATTAGTGATAAAAAGATAAGAAAATCGACGATGAGGACGAAACTGACCAATTCAAAACAGTTTGAAACATAGCTAAAAAGTTACTATCAATTTCAGTTCTAGATACTACGATGTTTAACCTCACTTCAGCTTTAGTTGAATTTCTCAATTTCTGTCGATGGTTTCAAACAGTTAAGAAATGGTGTGTGACTGTATTTGATAGCTTGGTTAAAAATGCATTTATTTGGTAATGTTTGGTGGTGGGTCGTTAGTATCCATCCTTATGAGTTAATTCCAAACAATGTTTAAACCACCGCACAATGGGCAAGAACTGATGAAAACTAAGGAAAAAATCTGTAACTTTTCTCGCTCTTAAGCACGGCCTGTAAACAAGGCCATTTCCGTTTGGAAATTATCCGGAGAATCGAATGGAACTGGTTTCAACGTTATAGAGCTGATTTTACCCCACTCCCCCTAAGATCAACCAAATAGTGCTAGTCCCATGTGAAATTTTCTGGAAAATCGAATAGAGGTTTTTTAAACCTCCGAACGGCTCTGGGAACGAAAATATGGCGGATTTCACCCCCGTTTAACCCATATTGCTGAATTATTACCCCAAGAATATAAGAGAAAGTGGGGTAAAATCAGCTAAATCTTTGTTCACAGAGCCGTGCAGTATATAAAACAGCCTTTGTTCGGTTTTCCAGGAAATTTCACATAAGACTAGCCCTATTTTGTTGATCTTGAGCGACACGGGCAAAGATATCTATGAATTATTCAATAATGTTAGAGGAAGTGAGGTGAAATCAGCCATATCTTTTCGAATTTCTAGGAAATTTTACATAGGATAGGCTTTATTTGGTCGATCTTGAGCCTCTCCGTGCAAAGATGTCTACAAACTATTCAAGAATATAAGGGTAAAATAAGCTCTATAACTTCACAACCATATCCGTGCAGGGATTGAAACCAGTTTCATTCGATTCTTCAGAAAATTTCCACGCGGAAATGGCCTTGTTTACAAGCCACGCTCAAAAGCAAGAAAAGTTACAGATTTTTTTCTTAGTTTTCATCAGTTCTTGCCCACTGTGCACCGGCTTGTGCCAGCAAAAATGTTTCGTCGCCTGGATATAACGGTACAGAAATGACATATGAGATTATCTCCCACGGCGGTTCACTTTTGCGTGTGTTTAGTTTGGTTGTAATGAAAAATGTCAAATGTCAAAATGTATATATCAAAATGCAGTACATTTACCTTTTGTTTTTGAATGAATAAAGATTGTCATATATTTCGTGGTTGTTGCTAGCGCATCGAAATCTGTGATAATGACAAAGAAACACTGACTTGCAATCTAATTCTGGATGAACATGACGAATTTCCATTAACGACTTTCAGCCAACCATTCGAGAAGTTCGTTGAGATTTTCAATTAGCATTTCGCCCGCTTGATATGACTCAATGTTCAGTCGTTTTCGCGATAGTTTCGTGAAAAATGGAGTCACTCAAATTTCAGTACAGGTTATTGGGATTGATAAGAAAAGCAATCAAAACCATAGATTTGAATTAGCTGGATGGTTTTGATTTGTCGGCTTGTCAACTCCAATAGTAATCACTCATTTTTTAACGAAAGTGATTCAAAAACGACTCAATATTTAGTCAAATAAAACGGGCGCGATGTACAATTTCATCTCGTTCTCGTTAGTAGCACTTCACGATCGAGCAGTGCTCAGCAGTAAACATCAATTGACCAATCAATTTTGTTCGTCTCAAATAATATAGCGATACTGTTTGCCTTGTCGCGGGAAAATGCATAAACCTACGAGTTGTTTTCATTTGTATAGATAAGCATGACACATGAAAAAAAAGCACAGAGTAACAAAACCCACTTGAGTGAGCTCAGCAAATACTCCGAGGAAGTGTATATGGCAATTAGCGGGCGAGTTTAGGGTGATTGTGTTGACAAAGCACAACTGGAGAGGTAGTTTGACATTGTCTCTTGAAATTTCTGTCGGCACGAAAGGAATCAGAAACAATGTTTTTGTATCTGTAATCGAACCATTACAAGACGTAATTCAATTTTATGAGCCTCGCGTTTTCTTAAGACTCGAAGACTGGAAACCACCATGTAAACAGTTGTTTATGGATTCACTTTAACAGCTGCAATAAACCATTCACCGGGCAATTTTAAATCCAATGCATGCCGTTTGACTGTGCTCAACGTCAACACACTCTACGGAACTATCTCGGTGTAATAATTACGAGTTGTTTGTCATATTTCACAGTCGTATGTTAGCATCAGACACAATGTTGACAATCGAGCCGCGTGTCAGGACGCATCAATACAAAGAAGTAAATAAAAAACAAAAACACGATTGAAAGAACCAACTCAAAATAAGCTGTTTTCGATACCTTAATTTTCTGAACTTATGATTCACCGCAGTGCTCATTAAACTTGTTTCTAATGCTGGCACGCTCCAACAGATCCACATTTCGGTTTTCTGTGATTTGGAAATCGATTTCGATCGACGCAAGACTTATGTTAGCCAAACAATCACGAAACAAATCCGCGGATAGGGTCACCAAAATACTTACCACAATTTTGAGTAATTTAGAGGTAGTTTTGGGGTGTTTCGTTATATCGTGTAGTTTCCAAAACGCGATTGTATGGGTTTATCAACGAGTTTTGCAGCTGTAAGAGAAACAAAAACAACCACGGCTCACCACTTATGTAAACCAAAATCACATTCTGCGCTTCTCAATCGTTCAACGATTTCAATTAAACGTTCAAATAAATTAAACTGTTTACTTATCGTCTTTCAACACTTGAATTTTAGTACTACTAAAGAACACGAATACCATCGGTTTTGCAATCCAATCGGTTGCAACCATCGAGTATAAAATTCTAAATTAACCACGCCGAGTTCAAGTACGTCAAACTACGAACCACAAAACGCTAGGACAGTGTCGCTCTGAGTTGTTTTTCTATTCTCTTTTTATGGCACTCTGCCTCCCTAATAACGGTTTCGTCGAGACGAGTTGGTGATACTTTGAAGGGTTATATTAACGTGAACATTGGTGGCAGTTATTTTCATTTGACCAGAGAAATAACTTACTTTGCTGAAAAATGTTTGAAAACATACCTATTTTACGCTAAACAAGCACCGCCTTTATTCCGGGCATTCTCTCCCCTCCACGTCTGTCCTCATGGCAACCGAACATACACTATGATGGCATCGAGACATGCTATCGCCATATTTCGTGTATCCTAACGATTCTCTCTCAACTGAGAGAGTTTCTCAGCAAATTCTTCCGTTGTGTTCGTGGTTCAAATAGAGCTGTGCCCTGTTATGGTTTGCCGAAAGAGCTGCTCGAGATTTAAAGCTCTTCCAGCAGAGCCATAATAGTGGTGGACATGGATTCGGGTAAACGCAAATCTGTTGCATTTAGCTTTCACGCTATAAAATTAGGAAGCAAGGGTCGGTAATACAGACTAAGGCCAATGATGCCAGATATAGGATCGTGCGGTTTTGGAATCATTTCGCAGCTTTTTTATTGCCCAATTGAATAATAAATCCTAGTTTTTTCATGCTGCTGTAGTAGACTTGCTGCAAAATTAAGTCATCATCAAGTTGTTGCTGACAGGTTGTGGGATACTCGCTTCAAGGCATTCTGAGTGGACTAAGAGATGAAGTCAATAATAACGGATGAAAAACAGCGCGTTGATAATGAATCTGTGCTAACCCCAAAAAAAAAAAACAGTTGAAACCTTCGATTAAACTATAGTCGATCGAAGGTTTTAAATAGTCCATGTAGGCGAACAATTATATTGTGGACTGAATATCGATGCATACATGAAGAATCCAAACTACCCAAAATCAAGTGTGATAGTACTCAAAACTAAGTACTTTTTTTTATAATCCATTTATTTGACAAGGCTCAAATGCCTTAGCTTTGCGGAGCCGTTATTCTATGTAATACTTACTTACTAATACTTACTGATACTTAGTATTAATACTTTCTTAATACTAATGTTAGTTGGACAGGCCGAATACTCGCGGCTTGCTCGAGGTTAAGTAATACAATATTTAAATGTTGGATACTTGGAAAAGGATTGAGGGCAAGGAACTAAGTACTTTGATAGGACTACTATTTTGGATATAATTTGACTCTCATTGGTAGGTAGCTTTAACTCAATCTGGAGGTTTAATTGAAAAATTAAATTTAACGCAGAGCAAGGTATCTTAAGAGTAGTAAGTTTTCAGTATACGAGCGAGGCGGCTTTCACAAAACTATCCAAATGGAGTGTTGGGCTGTCACTTTGCTTCGGCTGAAAAGTTTTGATCGCCATTTAATCAACAACGGTGCTGTTAGGCGGAAGCAAATTTGTTTTTTTTTACGTACCGTGTCTAGTGTCAGGTTTACAAATTTAATTGCCTTTAAGTGATATGGAGCAGTAGAATAAAATTCTGCACTCGTGAAACTACAAAAAAATAAACTGGTAGGTGTAATTATTTCACGTATTTGAGTGATTTTTTTTAAATTCTTGTCGCTATGGAGAGATAGAGAACAATACTAATGTAAACCCAGTATTTTATCTGGATGACGTTTCTCTAAAGGATCTAGTAGCAAATTTCAAAGAACTTCGATGTGATGTATCACTTCCTGAAAAGAAGGTCCAAAATTTTCTTCCAGGACTTTCGCCGAACTTTTTTTTTGTGTCGATCTATTTTTCGTCACGTAGTGACAATCACCGACGCCAGGGAGGCCCCACCACCTACTAGATCCGACCTATCGACTCATGAATATGAGCCGGGACCAACGCAACGCGGCCTTACTCTTCCTTCCGAAGGAAGACGTGACCAGTTTTTTTCGCCTCGGAAAAACCATCGACGTCGACTGGGATTGAACCAAGACCCATGGGGGTGCCAGCCAAGTAGCAGTCACGCTTACCACTACACCACCGACGCCGGCCTTGTTAAAGTCAGCCTTGTCCTAAGTAAAGCGTTTCTTGCCAAACGAATAGTGCTTAATTTGATCAAATTGCCAATGGAATGTTTCAATGTACCTTAGGATGTACCAATAAATCAAATACATTTTGTTTCATTTGAATTTATAGTTTTTTTTTAATAAGTTTAGAAAAAAAAATCACTAAAGCACATTTTTGAATAATGTATGTATGTAAGGTAGCCACCATCCCTTCTACGACCTTGTCATGTATGCAGCTCCACTTAATAGCAAGATCAAATTAAGTTACCGGGTTGCATTCACAGTAACGCTGTATGAAGGGCCAAAAACGGTGGGCGGACCCGTAAGCAGAGACACTTACGCGAAACCCGCGGGAACATAAGATTCTCCTTCCAACGATACGATCCAACAAATCGAATAATCCAATTCGCAATACTTATTAAGCTTTCTACGAGATGGCTTGTTAAGAAGGGCGCGTCACTCTCGCTGAAACTGTTGGAGTAGAATCCGCAACATCACAATCGAATCGGTAGGATAGGAAAATGATACTGTTTATTCCCTCCTAGACGCCGGTTATGACAACTCTATGACACCACTCCATTGTCCAATTCCAGCTTGAATGATACCCTGATGCTCCCTCAATTGCGTATTTGAAACAACAAAATTTCGTATCGAATCCAGTATTGTAAGTTAATTAATATTTCTAACAGAAATCATTATTGATTCAACAAAATTATTTTGTAGCATCAAAAATCAACAAAACATTTAACTTAATTCCTTATTATTTCAATGGTTCTAACATAAATAACTTTTTTTTTATTTCATCCGCTGTGGTCGAAATAATGCAAAGGTAAATTGTGTCCAATGATCTAATTTTTTGATTCAACAATAAATGCTTTTTGTTTTCAATAGAAGCCTCATTTGAAGGGTTTTTAGAAACAACTAAAAATTTTGTTGCTTCAAAAATAAAATCGGTATTGTTTAAATGATTAAAAATTATGGGTAAGCCGTGGGTCAACAATAAAATTTGTTGAATCTATACAGACCAATGTATTTCTCAACGTGTTGATGTACGATTTATGGAAAATTGCACCAATTGGTGATGCAAATCGTCATAAGGTACCTAATTTTAGTAGATCACATTTAAATAGTACGTCTCCATTTTTCGAAGCTTTAGAATCTAGTCAGAAATCAAGAGATAGACTTAATCCATTTCTCCGAGAATTTCAGATTTCCGGCACCCCTGGCCATAAATGTGTCCCTGTTATGGCCACTTCCATAAGAAGCACATGCGATTGGCCATCAATGAACCAATATTTAAAATTATGGTGCAGTGTTCCAGTTATGGCAAACATGATAAACAATACGAAAACAAGGTTTTGTCTCAGTTTCGATATTTTTCCTTCAAAATAGGGATTGAAAGCTTTCATTTGACGTATTGGAAGTGGGGTTTCCCGGAGTTTTTTAACATAGCTCTTGATGAGTATAAATGAACCCTTTTCTACTTGCAACATGCTACTTTGCTTGGCATACCGGAAATTTAATTGATTTTCACTTTTGATTTATTTTTCAAATTGGTTATTTTGTTACGTAACGTAAAATACCTGCATACATATTTTCACTTCGATCGGTCAGACAGACAGTCAGACAGAAATCCATTTTAATATAATTAAAAATACTGTTTCCAATAGCCCCCACATGCCAAATGTGGTTTCATTTACTTGAAAAGTTCTCGAGTTATGCAGAAAATTATGTTTCATTTGTATGAGAGCCCCCCCCCCCTTTCAGAGAGCAAAGGGGTCTCAAACCATCATAGAAATATGTCTGACCTTCAAAAAAATTCACATGCCAAATTTGGTTCCATTTGCTGGATTAGTTCTCGAGTTATGCAGAAATTTGTGTTTCATTTATATGGGAGATCCCTCCTTCCACTTTTAGAAAGCGGAGGGGTCTCAAATCATCATAGAAACATTTCTCTCCTTCAAAAACCTCCATATGCCAAATTTGGTTCCATTTTTTTGATTAGTTCTCGAGTTATGCATAAATTTGTGTTTCATTTGTATGGGAGCCCCCCCCCCCCTGCAGAAAAGGGAGGGGTCTCAAATTAGCATTGAAACAGTATTCATCTACAAAAACCTCCACATGCCAGATTTGGTTCAATTTGCTTGATTAGTTCTCGAGTTATACAGAATATTGTATTTCATTTCAGCCCTCCCCTTTCAGGGCGAAGAGGAATCTGAAACCATCATAGAAACCTTTCTTGCCTTTAAAACCTCACACATGCTAAATTTGGTTTCTTTTGCTTGGGGTCACAAACCACCGTAGAAACATTTCTTGCCTACAAAACCTCCACATGCCATATTTGGTTCCATTTGTTTGATTAGTTCTCGAGTTATGCAGAAAATAGTTTTTCATTTGCATGGGAGCCCCCCTTTCTGAAGGCGGGCGGGGTGTCGAACTATAATAAGATCCTTTCCCGTACCCAAAAACCCCTGCATACAAATTTGCATAGCGGTAGGGATAGTTCTCATGTTTGGTTTATTTATTTGTGTTTCGTATGTATGGTAGCCCCCCTTTTCAGAGTGAGGAGAGGTCTTAAATTACCACAAAAACATTTCTTGCCTTCAAAAACTCACCCAAACAAATTTTGGTTCCATTTGCTAGATTAGTTCTCGAGTTATGCAGGAATTTGTTTTTCATTTGCATGGGATCCCACCCTTTCTAGAAGCGGGAGGGCTCTCGAACTATCATAAGATGCTTTCCTGACCCAAAACCACTGAATACAAATTTGCAAAGCAGTAGGTATAGTTCTCATGTTTGGTTGAAATTTGTTTCATTTGTATGAGAGCCCCCCTTTTTTAGAAGGAGGAGGGGCTTTGAACCACCATAAAAAAACATTTCATGCCTTAAAACTCTCGTCCATTCCAAATTTGGTTCCATTTGCTTGATTTTTTCTCGAGCTATGCAGAAATTTGGGTTCCATTTGTTTGAGAGCACCCCCTCCCCCCTTCCTCCTCATATGACGGAAGTCTCAAATCACCATAGAAACATTTCCCTCCTTCAAAAACTTCCACATGCGAAATTTGGTTCCATTTCTCTTATTAGTTCTCGAGTTATGCAAGGATTTGCGTTTCATTTGAATAGGTTCCCCCCTTTTAGAATGGGGAGGGGTCTCAAATCAACATAGAACAATTTTTTTGTATTCTAAAACCACATACTAAATTTGGTTCCATTTGCTTGATTAGTTCTCGAGTGATGCAGAATAGTGTATTTCATTTGTATCGGACACCTACCCCCCACCCCCCTTTAGGATGGGAAAGGGGTCTCAAACCAACATAGAAACATTTTTTGTCTTAAAAAATCACCACATGCTAAATTTCGTTCCGTTTGCTTGATTAGTTCCCGAGTTATGCAGAATATTGTGTTTTATTTGTATGGGCGCCCCCCTCTATTATGACGGGGAGGGTTCTCAAGCTACCATAAAAACCTTTTTTGCCTTCAAAAACTCACACATTCTAAATTTGGTTTCTTTGGCTTGATTAGTTCTCGAGTTGTGTAGAAGTTTGTATTTCATTTGTATGGGAGCCCCCCTTTCCAGTAAAGGGAGGGGTCTCAAAGCATCATAAGATTATTCTCCGGCCCCAAAAATCTCTGCGTACAAAATTTCACGCCGATCGGTCCTTCCGCTCGCGAGTTAAATCGTGACAAAGGAAACCCCAACTCATTTTTATTATATAGATAGTATTCAGTGCTGTACATACACTGAATAATAAGCTGATAATAGGCTCTTGAATTTAATTCTGCAGCGTGTTTGCAATGCTCGCATGCGATCCAAAATATCAGTTGAGCTAGATTCAATATAACCACTTATAAATCTTGTTTTTTAAATATTATATAGTTTGCTGAACAAACCGTGCGTTATTCAGCGCTGATTTAAAAGCTGCATATGAATCTTTCCCCGGTACATTTCAAACTCCTGGCAACTTCTAACCCGTAGGTCTGTAACATACATTATCAGTCTAGACAAAATAGTCAAAGGCCGAAAGTAACATTTGTAAACAATGAAATCTAGCGTATTTTTTAGATGTTAGCAACCAGGTATTTCCAGGATATAAACGTTTTAAGTCATTGTTTACAATTATTACTTTCGACCTTTTTACAATAATGTCTAGAAGTGTACTATTGTCGCGGCGCTTGAAACCCAAAATAAGCCAAACTTTATTGCACTTCTACGAATTATTTCAGATTATATCTGTAAAATTATGTTATATAATATACCTTTAGCTTCGCAAAGGGTGTTCCGGTCAAAATTTGATCAAACAGTAATGTGTGCAAGTCTGGAAACAATCCTAAAAGCGAAAGGATTACTCCCAACTCGCTGGTGCAGATACGTCGACGACATCTTCGCCGTAGTGAAACAAGACGATCTTTCCTTAATTCTTCAAGAAATCAAAAATCGCCACAAAGTCATTAAGTTCACTCATGAAATAGAAATGGATGGTAAACTTCCATTCCTCAATCTTCTTGTAGTGAGAGAATCATTCTCAACATCTCTTTTAGAGTGTTAAATCTTCAGAAAACCCACAAACACCTAAAGAGTCATCCCTTACACTTCAAACCACTCCTTTCAGCACAAAATAGCCACTTTCCACCACATGATCCACCGGATGTTGACCCTTCCTCAAGTTTTATGGAAAAGCGAAAGAATTTGCACATATCTTCGAAACTGCCAGACTCAATGGTTACGAAAAGAGGACAATACAAGCGATCATCAACAAAAAGAAAAAACAATTTCATAGGAAATCACAAACAACCCTCTCCGACTCTTCGATAAAGACATTACACAAAAGCTGGAACCACGACTTAGGGAATTTGGTTTAGACTTAGTTTTCTCTAGTAGACACAATCACTTAGCATCAATGTTAGGCTCCACCAAAGATTCAGTAGACACATTAGGCAGACAGAATCAAGTGTAAACACTGCAGCAAAATATATGTAGGTCATACAAAGAGGACCTTGGCAGCAAGGTTCAAGGAGCATCTAGCGGAGGTAACTAAGGCTGTCAAACAGAACGAGGACGGAATTTCACATAACTTCAAATCAACAGTCGCAGAACACATCTTCACGGAAAATCGCGACATAACGACGAATGACATCACAAAACTAAGGACTACATCTACACCCTGGAAATTAGACGTCGCAGAAAGCTTAGAAATAAACAAACAACAGAACACAAATCTACTAAACAAAGACCAAGGCAACGGTTACACATGGCTGTTCAACTTACCACCAAAACGACAACAAAGCCGACGCAGCGGAGCACCCACTACTACACACACGGAGAAAAAACAGTCTCGTTTGAAACAACAAACTTGTTTGTAGACATCCAAACTAAAAAATTAGTTGTTGTAAATATCCGTTTTGTTGTTTTAAACCAACGATTTTGTTTGAAATCAAACAGACAGGTTGGTTGCTAAAGATATGACCACAATACAACACAATTTATGGTTGTTCTAAACCTTGAAAGGGGTTTATTATTACCAAAACACAGGTTTCGTTGACTCAGAAAATCAAATTAAAATTTTAGATTGATTCAACCAAAGCGTTGGTTAAATCAAAGTGATGTTTTGTTTGGAGCAAAAACAACTTAAATTTTATTTTGAAACAAACTATTTTTTTGGGATTTTACATTTCTCGTCATCCGGTCCCGCTGACTGATTAAAGACTTGTTCTAAGGTAAGATGCAAGTATTACTGTTGTATCTTAGTAAATAGTTGGTGATGATTGGTGGGCTAAGGAGACATATTTGCGAAAAAAAAAGTTGAGCAAGGCTACAGTGTTTATGTGTTTTCGACAATATTACTGTTTGCGGTGAAATTCCTGAATATCCCGAATAAGTAAATACGGTTTCTGGAACGATAGCTGAACTGGAACAAGTTTACATTTTGAAAGCTGTATATTTCATCTCCGAAAGCTGTATATTTCATCTCGATACATGCACTCGGTTCAGATCAGATCGGTAAAATGGAAGTGGCGACGATTGTTTTTATTCTCGTTCTCTATGTCACACACAACTTCCGATATTGTATCTTGACCAACAATTTGATTTGTTATATACATAAATGTAAACAATGCTTGTAGATTGTTAACAAAAAACATATTTAAGGGTTTGCAATCATTATTTAGTAAATGATATAAAATGTAAATAAATCATCATAAAAAAACATTTATCAAAAATGTTGCAATAAACGAAATGTTTACTTAAGAAAACTGAAAATAGTATACTATAGTATTCTATAGAAAGGCTCTTATTAACATTTGTGGACTTCTCTTAGACTGTGAGAAGTCTATAATCTATATCTGGGTTAGCATTTTATTCAAATAAAATTTAATATATAATATTCTTGAAATTACAGAAAATATGTAAATGGAAATGTTTGTTGTTTCAGCCGTTTTTGTTCGTTTGTTTCAAACAGCATCTCAGTTTGAATCATACTAAAATTTGTTTGAAACAACCCGTAAGCGTTGGTAGAATCAACCCACCGATCTGGTTGTTTTCGTAGCTGTCATAATGAAACAACCAACATAATGGTTAATTCAAACGGATGTTAGTTGAACTTAACTGCTTAATTCCTGAAACATTTACTCAAAATTTTAGTTTGTTATAACCATCGTGGGTAGTTAAATCAAACTAATGTGATGTTTGTGCCCAATTCAACGTGAAATACCGGTTAAATGAAACTAGAAAATGTTTGCGCTTACCAATCTTTTTTCTCAGTGCAATAATCAGGTTAGGCATAGGGGAAAAAAGGATGTAGATATTAAGGACATGTGTTTTTTCCTCATGGTAGGTGTAAACAAAATAATAATATGCTATATAGGTATAAACAAAATAATGCAAAGTTAATGTTTTGTATTTAGAAAATAGTATATGTACGGCAGGTGGCGAAGGTTTTCTTTCAGTCGAGTTATTAGTACGAGACACTGAAGAAGTCTGCACATTGTAGACGAAATACGTGTATCTGTCAAGATAAGCAAAGGTAGTTGGAATTAAATGGAAAATACTAATTTTTCTTCTCATTTCTAGCTATACATTTATGTTTTAAGTGCTTATAAAAATGGGTTCCTAATTGTTAAAATTACTTTCCTTCTAGCTTTCGGAAACATTCTGGGTCCAGTTTATCCCTTGGCACATCCATGAATCGTGAATCGTATGTTGGTGGTGCCATCTGCATCAAGCCTCGAGATTTGGCGGCGCTGACGTTCCACCGGTTTGGTTTTTACACAGTAAATTGGGAAAACATGTTCGAGCCGGGTCTACTATCTGTGCTGATAGTAAAAAAAATTGTGATCATAGCAATCGACATGTTATGGTTGATTCTTTTGAAGAAACGGGTTGAGGATATTGACGTTAGTAGCAAATCTTGAACAAACTTATTTCATTTCGCCTTGCCCCACAAGCACGAAATTTAACTCATACAATGTTGTGAGTATATGTTCGGATTTCGGTGTTGAAGAAAACATTGTCATGATCAGAAAGCAAATTGCATGCTGTTAATAAGTAACTGGATTTGGGAACATGATTCTATGGCTATGAAATTGTCTGACGTTAATGTTCTTTTCTGAAGGAAAGATGAACATCTGAATATTGGCAGTTTTAACGACAGATCACACACATACAGATAACATACTTCATCAAATATCCCATCTGCTGCACCTACTGCTTAAAGCCAGATAGAAGGAAACATTTAATTTTCTGTGTTATCTTATGCACATAAATGGAATGCTAGATATGGCAGAAGATAATGGGATATTTCATGTAAATTTTAACCAAATCTAGTCTGTTGTATGAAAGATTGCAAACATTGCTGGAAGGTGCATGAAAGTTTGCAACCAACTTCATTGTTTACGCCTCCTTTGACTTGGAATCAAACGAGGGGAAATTATACACGCCTGTTAAAATTAATTTATTTTTTCTGTGTATTTACAAATTTTCAGTAGCTTCCACTAAAAATCAATGCGAGGTTTTTCTCCATGGCCTTATTGAGGTTAGTTGAATTTTTAACCGTTAATAATAGTTGAATTTTAATTTTAAAATCAACGTCTATTGCATCTAATAAACCAACTTCTCAATTCACCAAATTCACATGTATGTTATTCATGTTTATTTCATCACAGATAAGATAATGAATTTCAACAGGTGCATAAAATTTCCCCTAGTGTTATTCCAAGCCGAAGGAGGTGTAAACAAGGAAATTGTTTGCAATCTATCATGCGCCATACAACAATTTTTACACTCTATCGTACAACAGGCTAGATTCAGGCGTTATCTGGTTTAAATTTACATGAATATTCCTTTATTTTCTGCCAAATCTAGTATTCCCTTGATGTGTAATATAACGCAAAAAATGAAATCTTTCTATCTGTGACTTTTACTTTTTAATTTCTCCCTCTGATGTTTCTTCACTGAAAGTTAATTTTAGTTTATATTACAATATCGAAGGTAATACTCACAAATCCATTCTTTGTTTTCAGCAACGAAACTAATTTGTTCTTTTTATGAAGATACATTCGTAATTAATTGCACGCGCAACTGTCAAAAGCACGAAGCTTTTGTTGACACAGAAAGAACATTCGTACATTGTACGGAAACAATACAAAGAGCTATGAATATTTTGTCACAAATTAAAAAGAAACGTCTCTCTGGTGGTTGCATGAAGGACTGGCAGATCTACTTTATCGACTCAAAATGTAATTGACAAATAAAAGCGCAATCACGTGGAATTGTCCAGCGTTTTTTTTATTGTTTCAGTCATGGGGTTCAAACCTGAATATTTGGAAAGCGCTGATTTTGAATCCTAGGTTGATCTCACTAGGCCAGGCTGACTCGTGAGAACAAGCTTGATTAAGGAGCATGAAGTTATAGCTCACGACAGCGCTTTGATTTTTATTTTGGGATAGATAAATTATTTCCGAGCAGAAACACCATCGTGCATGAGTGCGGTATAAAAGGGAAGCAGCGATTGGCTGTTCATCACGAAGTTCATTTCGTGCATTTTACAAAAAGGTGTAATGATAGCATTTCACCCGATAAAAAGCATTATGAATGTTTCATACAATATACGAGACATTTGTTGTATGTACAAAATCCATGTTTACGAAACGCGTGATAGCTACTTAACGAAAATAAATTTTCAGTGTTTGCTAGCAACATCGGTCTGTCATTACAACGGACGTAAGACGCAATAGTATTGGAGGGCTTCTCACCGCCCGTGATCCACTATGCAGCTTGACCGCCGCGCTTCGAACAAGTCCTTCATCCTATCCACTGACTCCTCCTTGATATCCTTCACATTCTCGAGCCACTAGGACTGCCTTGTAATCATGAACCAAATGCTACACCAACTTCAAAGTATGTCTGCATGTCGTTCGGTAAGCTGTAGAGAGAACTGGCATCTGCTTGACTCTAGAATAAAGTAGGTTCGGAGTGAACGATTCCTGGTCAGCAGATTCCAAGGGGATTTACGTCAACGGCCTGGTATTGATCATTGCTGCTCCTGCCTCGATTACCATTGTCTCCAGCGTCTCATCATCCAATTTCCGTTGTGCATCCATTTTTTTTCCCTTGTTGGGGACGTATTGCCACTGCGACCATTGATTTGATTTATTGTGGCGTGTCCTCCTTTTTATTTATGCCATATTATCGCAATGGTAAGTTACTATTTGGAGTAACTACCACTACGGCAGTAGGCAATTTTCCCAAGCAGGTACTACATTTCTTATGAAGTGTACCACTTGATTGGGAGCAGCGTTCCAGACCTCACAGGGTTCAATGAGCCCCTTGTCAAAAAATCTGCATCGTTTATTGAATAGTGCAACACAGTCGCACATTAAATGCTTAGAGCTTTCACTCTCTAATCCACAAAAGCGGCACTTATCTTCATGAAGTTTACCGATGATTTTCAGGTGATATTTACTCGGACAATGTCCAGTTATCAAACCAGTGTATATTCTCAAGTCATGTTTCGAAAGTTTAAGTAACTTTTTCGTATGAGAAGCGTTAGGCTTAATGAACTGTTTGGATTGCCGGGCATTGGAGGTACTATTCCAGATAGCCTGTACTTTGCCCTTTTCCCAGTTCTTTAGTTCTACTTTTAAGGCGCAAGAAGATAAACCAATAAATGGTTCGGGCCCTATGAATTGCATGGATGACCCTATTTTTGCCATCTGATCAGCTTTTTCGTTTCCTTCAATTCCGCAATGACCAGGAACCCAATAGAGGTTAACCATGTTGCGACAGGACAATTGCTGTAAAACTTGTGCGCATTCCCACACCAGCTTAGATGTGAATGTTTTTGACTTTAAAGAATTCAGAGCTGCTTGGCTATCTGAACAAATGCATATGTTCGCATTTTTATAATTTCTTTTCATACAGATTGATGCACATTCCAGTATGGCATATATTTCAGCTTGAAACACTGTGGGATATTTTCCCATTGCCACATACAAGTTTATCCCAGGACCAGTTATACCAGCCCCTACCAAACTATTTTGCTTTGAACCATCTGTATAGAAGATTGTTGAGCCCGGACGAAAACCCGGTTCTCTTTTATCCCAATCAGCACGAGTAGCTGCATGGACTGTGAATTTATGATTGAAGTAGTTTCTCCTAAGCATACAATCTTCACTTATCAATATTAAAGGATTTATCGAAAACTCTTTTAGGATACTCAAGTGTCCAATAAGATCTCCATCGAAGAAATTCATGGACCGTTTGAGCCTTAGAGCATTTTTTTCCGCATCCTGTAGTATAAATTGATCTAAAGGAAGAATGTTGAGTAGAGCATCTAGTGCTTTTGATGGAGTACTATGCATTGCCCCAGTTATAGAGATAGTAGCAAGCCTTTGCAGCTTGTTCAGTTTCTCTTGAGCCTTTATCTGTTTAGTCTTCGGCCACCAGATAAGCGAGGCATACGTGATTCTGGGCTTGACTATAGTTGAATATATCCAGTGAATCATGTTAGGCTTAAGGCCCCATTTCTTTCCAAAAGTTCTTTACAGATCCAGAAGGCATTGGTTGCCTTTCGTATTTGTTGGTCAATATGATTGTTCCAGCAAAGATGCTTATCTAAAGTTACGCCTAAATATTTGACCTCTGAAGATAAAGACAGTTTAACGCCTCCTAGTTTAAGGTCAGTGAAGGAGATTTTCCGTTTTTTAGTAAAAGGTACGATTGTCGTTTTTTTGGGATTGATATTTAATCCCTCGGTTTTGCACCACAATAGTGTGTATGATAATGCTATTTGCATTCTCTCAAACATGATAGTGTCGTATTTACCACGGACTATAATGACAATGTCGTCCGCAAAGCCAATTATTTCAAATCCTTTAAACTTTAGTTTTACTAGGAGATCATCAACAACAAGAGACCATAGGAGGGGGACAAGACGCCCCCTTGAGGACAGCCTTTACAGCAGTTACTTTCACCTCTGAGCCTCCAAGATTTGCTGATATTTCTCTTTTGGATAGCATTTCAACAATCCAATTAATTATTTTATTGTTGAAGCCACGATTTCTCATAGCTCTTATCATCGAGTGAAAGGAGGCATTATCAAAAGCACCTTCGATGTCAAGAAACGCTGCTAGTAGAATTTCCTTAGCAGTGAAGGACTTTTCTATTTTGTTAACTAGAATGTGAAGGGCTGTTACAGTTGATTTACCTGTCTGATAAGCGAATTGTGCTTTTGATAATGGATTATTGGTTAGTATGTCAGATTTAACATATTCATCAATAAGTTTTTCCATTAATTTCAACAATATTGATGATAAACTTATAGGCCTAAATGACTTTGGTGAAGACTTGTCTTTTTATTTGCCTTCGGTATAAATACTACTCTTACTTGCCTCCACTTTTTGGGATATATCCCAGTAAGAAGCTAGCTTTGAATAGTCTGTTTAAGTCAGGAATTATTACAGATTTACATTTTTGGACATGTGCCGGAATAATTCCGTCTGGACCAGAAGATTTGAAGGGACTAAATGAGTCAATGGCCCATTCAATTTTTGAGTTAGTAAAAATCTTATTTACTAAATTTGCAGGCACCTCGTTAAGGATTTCAGAGTCATTGCCATGTTTATTTTGTACCGCATATGCTGTAGTTGCGCCACTTTGTGTGCAGTTTAGATCTTGTTGTTGATCAGTAGTAGGAAGAGACCCTGGGAAGTGAGTATGCATCATTAGTACCAGAGTTTCATTAGCATTTTCAGTAAAGTTCCCATCCATTTTTTTAAGCATACCGAGACCATTTGAGTGGTCTTTTGAGAGAACTTTTTGAAGCCTTGCAGTTTCAGGAACACTTTCTATGTTTTCACACATGTGCCTCCAATCTTTCCTCTTGGATCTTCTTATTTCTCTATTATAATCACTTAAAGCCTCTTTATATTGAGCCCAGTTTGATGTTATTTTTGCTCGATTAAATAGTTTTCGAGCTTTTTTCGTAATTTGCCTAGCCTATCATTCCACCAGGAAACATCTCTGTTGGTGGAGCGCTCCTTTGATGGACAGCTGGCGTGGTAAGCTTGATTAATTTTATCTATTAAACAGTTAGCACCATCCTCTAACTTTGGAATGGTATCAATATTGTTTCGTGAAGGATCATAGTGGCTCTTTAGGATTGAGCTATACAGATCCCAATTCGTTCTGCGAGGATCCCTATAAGTTTCTTTGAGTAGATGATTAACTTTCAATTCAAATAAAATTTGACTGTGATCAGACAAAGAAATTTCATCCGATACGTGCCAATTGACAATTTGATCGGAAAGTGTTGGGCTACATAGTGTAAGATCTAACACTTCTTCCCTTATTGCATTTATGAAAGTGGGAGCGTCTCCCTTGTTACATATATCAATATTATGTTGTGAGATGAATTCAAATAAAGACTCACCTCTTTTGTTGATTCCGCTGCTGCTCCATATCGTGTGATGGGCGTTTGCATCGCATCCGATGATGAAAGCCTTATTTTGGCTTCTGCAATAGGCAACGAATGCTGCAACTTCTGGAGGCGGTGCATCATCCGTATCACCAGGAAAGTATGCAGATGCCACGTAGAGCACCGTTTTTCCTTTCGTTGTTGGCACCTCTAGCGAAATTGCAGCAATGTCTCTGTGGATGAATTCAGTGAGTGGAGTTATTTTAGCGTTAATATTGACATAGTAGCGCAGCTCTGGGTGTGATCTGCGTATTGTCGTATATCAACTTACTCGATTGTGTAGGCATTCCTAATATCCTACTGTTATGCGTCCATGGCTCTTGTAGAAAAGCTACGTCCAGTTTATTTTTAATGAAGGTTTTGTTGAGTATAGCTGAAGCTGCCTTTGCGTGATGAAGGTTTTGTTGAATAAATTTTATAGTTGTTCTAGCCATTTCTTATTTTTTTTCCCTTTTTTTTTCGTTTTATGGGCATATTGAGCTGCCTTTGGTTAGTCGGTGATTCGCCGTAGATGGTCATCTTTGTTTGACCTCTTGTCTGAGCAGAATGTGGGCAGTGTAGAATTTCCGTCATTCTTTGTTCCACTAATTCTTGGAGGACATTCATTCGCTATGTAAGAGCACCTTACAACATCAGCAGAAGCCTTATGGCAGTCTTCAGAACCGCTGTTTTTGTTGCCATTAGCTTCTGTGCATTTTTGATTCGGCTCATGCATATGAGTGTCCCCAGAATCTTCGTGGATTCCAGAACTTTTATTGGACATTTCTGCGTCGTCCACTACCATATTGTCTTCAACAGGCACTTCTGTTGGACCATGATTGCGCTCCTTATTATTTTGTTTTGTGGAGGACTTTTTCCTAAAGTAAGCAACTCCAAATTTGTAGTCCACAGTGAAATTGCATTTTTCCAGATTTTTCATGGACACAGCATCAACAGTTAGGAGCAGCTCAGTGTGATGCAGTTTGACCGTGTATCTTTTTAGGACTCTCCAAGCATCTACCATGAGTCCCTCGTTTTGGCTTTCTACAAGAGTAAGGATATCTTCATTTGTATCCTCTGCACTTTGTGGAAAAAATCCAACTACGATATCCGGTTTTGGTATTTTTCCTTCTTCTACTGCTATGAGACAAGCATCTTCCCATGGCTTAATGCTGGGGATTATCGCCTTTAACCAGTCCTCAGTTGTGCATCCATAGTGGGTCCTACCTTAGCTCAGGTGGTAAAAGGCGCAGTTTTCGTTACTTTTCCGGGGCTGAGATTCGAACTCGTGACTTTGGCGTGAATGGTATGGATGCTAACCGCTACGCCTCTTATCATTGGAATAGTATAGCTTTCAACAACTGAACGTTCGGTAATCCGATTTACCGGATTTCGGTGAATTGTTACAGTATTTCGGAAAAAAATTACCAGAATATGACAATTTTTTTTGAAATTCGTTAAATTGGATTACAGAACGTTCAGTAAAAATTACCGAATACTGTAAAATTTTCTAAGTGTGTAGTGAATATAATACTTTCTATATTACAGTCAGAGCACTCTTTCATATTGATTTTGCAGCAATTGGTGTGGCAATAAGAGCGCAAGTCAGTCCAAATGAACTCCATGGGAAGGAACAAGGATACGTTAGGGTAGGTGGTTAAGGTACGGAGTTTTGGACCGGTTAAAAATTCTACAAAACGAAAATCATAAGTCAAGCACTTGACACTGAAGAAGTCTATAAGTGGACCAGTGGAATTTGAAAGAACCTACTCGCGTTTACAAGTGATTATTTGAAAAAAGTGTTTCAATGTTTTATTTTTTATTTTAAAAAGTGATCAAATGAAGTGTTAATTTGAAATTATCCTTGTTTCCTTATCACAATCGTTGTACTAACACGCTCAATAAGTTTTTTTTAAATTGTGATTAAAAAAATAAATAAATGCAAGTGATCATAAAATCGTTAATTTACTATTCTGCATTACAATGATATACGGCAAATCCCAAAAAAGATAGAAAGAGCTATTCCCTGTAGTTCGTATCAATGTGACCAGGCTATTTGAGATGCCACTGTAAGTTTCATGTTGTTTTTACGATGTATAGTTGCTTTATCAAAGTAATATCTCTCTAGGATTTGCTATAATTTGAGAGTCGGCTGTTGTATACCGCATATATTTAAATTATAATTTATGAACAATGAAAGAATTGCCACACCAATGAAAACTGCACCTCCTGTCGTGTCCCTTAACTACTTCATGTCAAGCGTCTACAAACTGTTTCTAGCCTCTTCTAAGCGTAAATTGCGGCAAAGCCCACCTCTTTCATTCTGAACAAACACACCTATGACAAACCCCAGTGATACGATACTCTGAGTTCCTAAACGGGCCCTCCGCGTCCCACAAAACCACAATACTTATGGCCACGGTCTAGAAGTCCACTGCATAGGAAATTCTATGACACAGTTCAAATTTCCACCTCAAATTGAATATTAAATGTTTTCAAAATTGAATAAATCTATCTATGATTAAATTTTTAGTGATTTGCGACCCAACCCGCCAATATCACACTTAACTTTAGTGCCTGTATACATGCGTGCTACGACGCGGCTATTAAATAGAAAGAGGAGCGAGTGTGATATTATCACTACTTTGTGTGGCTGGACCTTTGGCTCACCCATGAATGGTTCATTAGAGTAGAAGGTCATACAATGACATGACCTAGCGACATCTATCATAAATCAGCTATCTCCAATGAATCATTAACATGAGATTAGGCCCTCCCACCAGCGTCCAGGTACAAAATCCAGCCATGGAGAGGGTATTACATTCTGAGCCCTCTACACTGTAAGAAAAGAATGTAGAAATAGCCTTACACTTTCATCAAACACTACTCTGAGAAAAAATCTCTCGTTATACCGACAATTATATCATGGTCAAGATGACTATTGCATATAATGGTTATAATAACCATGAAAGTTCACGAATTCACCACGTTCATGGCATTCTTGACTATGATCATGGTAACAAGGACTATTCTGACATTATGTTAAATGTTGAATCAACTATTTTAATAGTCGTTTTGACCATGATCATAGTCGGTTCAAAATCACTTTACTGCAATAGTAATCCTAACTCCGAATAATGGTGAAATTGACTATCAAATTTGTCTCCGTGTATAATCAGCGTTTCAATACTGAAACAAAAAGTAGGTAAATTAATCGAACTTTGACGAAATGATTATATACAGAACTGCTCATAGAACAATTAATAAAATAAAAACTAATACATAAAGACATTTCATATCGACGAGTAAATAATTGAGGTAGAAGAACTACTCTGAGAAAAATTTGATGGTCAATTTTGCCATTCTTGGGGGTTAGTATGGCTATGACAGTATAGTGATTTATCATGGCCATTATCATGGTCAAAACAACCATCAAACATAGTCGATTCAACATTTACTGAATTTCCTAAGTTCATGGCATTCTTGACTATGGTCAGAGTAGTCAGAATAGACCATAGTCAAGAATGCCATGAACGTAGGAAATTCGACCATTTTCATGGTTATTGTAACCATTATATGCAATAGTCATCTTGACCATGATTTAATTGTCAGTACAACCGTTGATTTTTTCTCAGAGTAGTAAGGTGAGATAAATTGAAGAATGATGAAAAATCAACTGTTTCACAGTTTCATAGTCTTACCGTTTTTATGGATACACCTTTGATACAGACAAAAAAATAAGCAAATGTTATGAACCTTCATGCAAAATTATCGAAAGGTATTTTTTGATCAACTTTAAAAAAGGTAGCCATTCATTCTTAAATTCAATATCGTTTCCATACTGAATTGATTTGTACATAAAATGGCAAATTACGGTTTTGTGCGCTTGCCTGTTTCAATTTTCTACCGATCCATCACCTTGAGCACTGGAATCCTGCCCAAGTGCAGTCAGCTCCCGCACACATCCAAACTAGTTAATCAAGCCGAGGAAACATGTGGTCTGTCCCAATAACCCGAAAAGCATCTGTATATTACTCACTCGCTCGCTCTCAATAAAAAAGATTCAATTGCATCTGGCGCTGCGCCGGTTTCCTATACAATGTTATCGTCCACGCGCGAGTAACGAGTGGCATAAAGTTGGGATGAGTTCAAAGCAATGGCCGAGAATGGCGAATCCTGTTCGTACCCGAGTTTGCGATTTTCCTCCGATGACCGGGCTAATCTGCCAAGCCGGATTATCTGCCTTCTGGTCGGCAGTTTCGAATGATCACGGCTTAGCGGATCGGATCGTACTGTTAGTGTGAAAGCGAACGATGGTGAATAATTGGACCACTAGAACCAGTTGGCTATCTTTCGCGTGATGCTTGGAGTGCGGGGGCGACTTTCCTTGGATGATTAAGATATCTCTAGGCCGTCGGTCGTTATTCCACGATGGAGCGGTTAATCGAAAGTGGTTGACATCTCTGCGGCTGCTGAAGCCGCTGTCATTCAGTGGTAAAGGATGAGTGCAATTGGATTGAAGGCGAGCGGATTAGGTAGCCTACTATTTGTCAATCTGTTGAGTCTTGTGACACAGTATTTCCATAAGATTAAGTAATCATAAACTCACTTAAGGCCCACCGGTTCTGCTTACACTCTAATAGATTCTCACCAAATGGTTATTCGAGGGTCTTGTGATGTTAGCAGGAGAAAGTAGGAAGTCAGACTATGTCAGAGCTCTATCCTATAGATAATAAATCTATCATCGTTTATTCTTCGCGTGATAGCTTATCAGTGTTATACATTTTTTCAACCCACAACCAACATCTTCAGCAGAGTTATAGTTCCAGATGCATTTTTTTTTTCTATCTTATACATTTTGTAACATAGGATACAATATAACTAAAAGGCCCTCTCTTCAACAGTTGTTCTAAAGGCTCTTATACAGCAATTCTTCATAAGCGGCTATTCATAAATCTCGTAGACTTTTTTGGGGGGAGTACCAATGTCTACACTGATAAAAATATTGTAGTACTGCATACCATGCAAATGTGTTGAATGTTACTATGGCAGTTCATAGTAGAATCTACCAAAATTTGTTTCATAACGACTATGAATTCATGAAAATTACCATGTGCCCCTTGAAATTGAGCATTATACCATTAAAAACATTCATGGTTGAAACAATAACTTCAAATTTACCATATTGCCACATGCGCATGGTTATATCAACAGAAATACTGTTCACATTAACAATAAATGTATTACTATATTATGG
Source organism: Aedes japonicus (assembly GCA_034211315.2). Taxonomy (NCBI): domain Eukaryota; kingdom Metazoa; phylum Arthropoda; class Insecta; order Diptera; family Culicidae; genus Aedes; species Aedes japonicus. The sequence goes on along the minus strand of JASCZW010000815.1, from coordinate 49,415 downwards.
CTAACTGACAACTGAAGATTCTTGCCTGACCGCCATTTAAAAAAAAAGAGCAGTTGGCGAGTGCGCATCAGTGGTAACTGATGTTTTTTTTTACTAAGTTGTAGATAATGGCAGACGAAAACAATGAAGTTGTTGTCGACGATATTATTGCCGATGTGGAGCTCATCAACGGTAAGAACCTTGATAAGAATACATAAATACAAACAAAGGAATAACTTTTAATTGTTCGTTTAGACGCCGACGAAATACCAGAGCTCCGCATTTTTCTGGTGGATAATTGGAATCTGGATCCGAGTGTGTATGCCATCCTAATTAGTAAGTTTAAAAAAATTTGCGTAACTTTGTTATACGCTTGATTTCAGACCACGGAATAGCCTTGTCGTATTTGAGAGCCCTTGACGAGAAAACATTGAGCGATGTGTTTTCGGTAATAAAATGGACTGGACACAAACATTCATTACGTTATAAGCTGGAAAATTGGGAAGAGAGCGTCTTTTTAGACCGATGCAACCATCTTCCAGCCTCGCTTCCAGCAATCAGCCGAACAAATTATTTTTGTCGAGTTCCCAACCAGAAAATACACTGTTCAGGCAGGACCATTCAAATGAAAATTGGTCCCTACAACTTTGACAAACAATTTGTTTTTTGACATATTGCAACGAAACGAGAAGGGTAAAATTGTCACCCAATACTACGTTGCTAATCACAGACTAAACGTTGAATACAAGCGCTTTTTGGCACATACTGTAGTCGACTATTATATTGATAACGATGAGTACTTTATCCTCGCCGACATGCAACGTTTCGCACAATTGATTGCTGCACGATTCCCATCTGAAATAGCTGTAATTTTGCAACCAACGACACACTATGCATGTTCTAATCTTTTGACTATTTCAGGAAACGTACTACAACCCACGTGATTTCACAGCCAATAAGAAATACCCTTCAGGACTCTTGTACGACAGATTCCATAACAGTAACAAAAAATAGCTGATAAGCAGACGACCAATAATTATTGATCCCTGGAAGGAGTGTGAGGAAAAAATATCTGAGCTTTTATCAGATGGTGAGTTCTATACTGGACATGAAATCTCGCATCCAATAAAACAATTTCCAAATTGGCTTATTCGTATCACGTCGCGTGACGCTTTCATTCTGGTGGTACTCTAACTCAGGATATTTTATTTTCCTAGGAAACAAACTGTTTACCTTGATATCCGACAGCAGAGTATAATTTAATCAGTCAACCATTGTTATCTTAATTTTCGAGCATCTGTCATCGGCTTAAAACTGGCTTAGGAATAACCTTGATCCGTTTGACGATATACAACTACAATGGAAACAATCTGTATTAATTCGCTTGAAAAGCATACTGCCTGAAACGAACTCGAACAAGTGGAACATTCTTAATGAATGGCCTCGAATTGAAGACCGGAACGGGTACTTACTGGTAAATTAATAAACAAACTAAACAATTAAATTAGATAAAAAATTATAATCTTCTATTTCCCTTTAGATTGATACTGATTTTGACAATATTTATGGAAAAATAAGCAACTCTAACAGACTTTACGATACCTGGAATCTCTTTCTTGTAGTGTTTTGCAAGTATATTGATATATGCAATCTCAGAGATCATCACTCTCTTCAGCTGCTTGAGTATCTTGACAGAAATTGCCTGGCTGAAGGTAAGAATACTCCATCTATTATGTAAACAAAATCAACTTGTTGTTGCTTGAAACACAGTAAGGCTTTGTGCACAAATTACGTAACGCAGAAAAACGGGATTTAGGACCCCCTCCCCCCCCCCTATGTAACAATAAGTAACGCGAGACCTGACTCCCCCCCTTTAATTACGTAACGCTCACGAACACCCCCCCACCCTATTTCTCAGTTGCTATAAAATCATCACAAAAACTGTTATTTTGGTTGTTTTTATGTTTAATTCTAATATACTTGAAATAAGTAAAGATTGCAAACATCATTCAAGCAATTTCAGTTGAGTAACTTAAAGCTAATATAAAGATTACGAAAAACATTGCACTCATTGTACTGTATTCAAACTGTTACAAATATTAGTTCAACAAGTTTATTCATATGTCTTTGAATTATTTATAGGATCAGAAAAAGAGCTTAATTCATATCACTTAAACCAACAGTATTTTATGCAATGCATAATATTTACCTATTGCAATTATTGTAATTGTTATAAAAAATTTTTATTAATTATATTTTTTTATATAGGTACTATTCAGAGTTTTCCTTTTAATCCGGCCAGTGCATGAAAAAGGGCGCGCTATGTGCGACTAAATCATGACGGCAGAAACATAGAAAAACAGACACAGTGACAAGTTCATTTGATGTAGGCTGAACGCAATGAGTAGAATCAACATTTCTTGTGTATTCAATCAAACCACACATTGTTTCAGTTAAATGCAACCATATATTTTAAACAACAATTCTTTTGTTCGAATCCAATATTGTTAATAAATTAACATTTCGAACAGAAATCTTTATTGAGTCAACAAAATTATTTTGTAGAATCAACAATCAACAAAACATTTACCTTTTTTTTTTTTTTATAATCATTTATTTGCACAGGCTCAATCGAATTAACTTTACAGAGCCAAATTTTCATATTTTTTTACATCATTTATCTTAAAACTAAAGTTAGGAGGAAAGAGCCGATTACTCGCGGCCGTCTCGAGGTTAATAGGAATTACAAATTACGGATGGGAAAGAGGGTGGGAATTTAAAGTATGGTTTACATAACACATTAAATTTAAATTCTAAATTATCTAAACACTTATAACTATACAATTTATGGTTTTCTTTTGACTTGAACATTTCTTGAAAAAGAAAAAAAACACACACATACACACACATATAAAAAAAAACTTATACTAAACATACAGGTTAAACTAACTACAATCTAATGCTAATGTTAGTCAAAAACACATAAATGAGTTTCATGTACTCCAAATCACGTACAGCCAAAATATCTCGAATTGGCACATTGGGTTGTCTACCTCGAGCCTGAAGGGAATCATAAAGTTCAGATCTGACTCCACAATGTTCAGCACAAGACCAAATAACGTGATCTGCGTCTTGATAGCCTTGTCCACACTCACAGAGATTGCTGTCGCTCAGCCCAACCCGGTATAAATGAGCGTTCAAAAAATAATGATTGGACATGAGGCGAGACATGACACGAATGAAGTCTCGACCCACATCCATCCCGCTAAACCAAGATTTCTTCGACACCTTTGGGATGATAGAATGTTGCCATCGCCCCAAATCTCCTTTACTCCATTTATACTGCCAGCTGACGAGTGACTGTTGACGAAAAATAGGAAAAAATTCGTTGAAGGCGATTTGTCGATCATAAATATCGCCTTCCATAGCGCCCACCTTTTGCAAGCGTGTCCGCTTTCTCATTGCCCGGAATCGAACAATGAGATGGGACCCATACAAAGGTGATGATAAAATAACGCGAAGATAAAGCACTTAGAAGCTCCTGTATTTTCACGAGAAAATACGAGGAGTGCTTTACCGGCTCAATGAGCGAATAGCCTCTATAGAACTGAGACTATCCAGTGAAAATGAAGTACTGATCCGGTGGTAATGAGGCAACAATTTCTAGCGTAAATGTATTGCCGCTAATTCAGCGACATACACGGAACAAGGGGCTTGAAGTTTACGGTTGGCGCTATAAAATTTCATTAAATATACCAAAGCCTGCTGACTCCTCTATCAAAGATCCGTCAGTGAAGAACGATTTAGTGGAATCAACTTGGCCAAACTTTGCAGCAAATATCACCGGAGCAATCATAGGACGATGATGCTCTGGGATTCCACGAAGCTCCTGCTTCAAGGATAAATCAAAATGAATCGAATTTTCGAAATCGGAGAAGCAAACACGATTGGAAATGTTCGGCGAAGGGCTGACATCCTGTGTTATGTACAAATGGTACAAGGTCATGAAGCGGGTTTGAGGATTCAACTCAAGGAGCTTCTCAAAATGTTCGATTACCTGAGGGTTCATAACTTCACACCTGGTGAGGAGCCGGAGAGATAATTCTGTAAACCGATCCGGGAGAGTGGCAACATGCCAGCCAGCACTTCAAGACTCATGGTGTGGAGTCGAGTGCATGCAACCCAACGCGATACGAAGACACCGATACTGAATACGTTCCAGTTTAATGAAATGCGACCGAGCCGCTGACTGAAAACAAAAACTACCGTATTCCATAACCGACAAAATCGTTGTCCGGTACAACGTTAGAAGATCTTGTGGATGCGCTCCCCACCAGGTTCCGGTAATTGTGCAGAGAAAATTGATCCTTGGCTGGCACTTTCGCTTCGCATACTCAATATGGGATCTCCAGGTGCACTTTGAATCGAACCAGACCCCAAGATATTTAAATGACATAGAATAAGTTATCGGCTTACCCCCAATTTGAAGCTTCGGTTGTGCTGGGTTATGCTTCCTAGAAAAAACTACCAACTCAGTTTTCTCCGTAGAGAATTCGATACCTAGCTCTAGAGCCCAAGTAGACAAATTGTCCAAGGTATCCTGTAAGGGTCCTTGCAGATCGACCCCATTGGGTCCCGTGACAGAACACTACGCCGTCATCTGCAAGTTGTCTCCAACGTACAGTTGTCACCTAGACAACCGTCAATGTCTTTGACATAAAAATTATACAAAAGGGGGCTTAAACATGATCCCTGGGGGAGACCCATGTAGCTAAATCGTGAAGCTGTAGAGGTTCCATGAGAGAAGCTCATATGTTTCTCTGACAGCAAATTGTACAAAAAATTGTTCATTAATGGTGAAAAGCCACAAGCGTGGAGTTTATCTGAAAGAACTTCAACAGATACTGAATCAAAAGAACATTTACCTTAATTTCTTATTATTTCAATGGTTCTAATGTATAAAAAACATTTTTTTTTCAATCCAACCGCTTTGGTCTAATCAATGCAAAGGTGCATTGATTCCAAAAAGCTTATTTTTTATTCAACAATAAATGATTTTTATTTTCAATAGAAGCCTCCTTTGCAGCGTTTTAAGAAACAAAACAAAATTGTTGTTGGTTCAAAAATTAAATCGATATTGTTTGAATAAATAAATATTATGGGTAAGCCGTGAGTCAACAACAAAATTTGTTGAATCTATACAGAACAATATATTCTCAGCGTGTAGATGTACAATTTATGGAAAATTGTGGCAATTGGTGACGCAAATCGTCATAAGATACCTTTCGTTTAGTAGATCACATTTCAATAGTAAATTAAAAAATTAATTTTCGTTCATATTACGGTCCTACTTTACTAACAAATCTATTCGTTGTTTTCAGCAGCGAAACTGATTTTTACTTTCTACGAAGCTTCCTTCGTATAAAAAGCCACACGCGCAGCTGTCAAAAGCACAAAGCATTTTTTGACACAATAAGAACATTCGTTCATTCTACAAAAAAAAAAAAACAAAGATCTACGAGTTCTTTGTTACCAATAAAAACAACTTTACCAGCTCAAAATAAAATTTAAAAAAAGGGCAACCAAGAGGAGTTGTTCAGCTCTTCACTGCAATATGAATGTTCCATATAATTTAAGAGATTGTTCTATGTGCATAATCCATGTTTACGAAACGAGTGAAAGCTAATTAACGAAAATAAATTTTCAGTGTACATCTTCATTTATCGATGCTTTAGAATTTGGTCGGAAATCAAAAGATAGACTTAATCCATTTATCTTAAAACTTCAGATTCACCACTTAGCCATAAATTTATTTCTATTATGCCCGCAAGAAACACATGCGATTGGCCATGAAAGGATCTAAACTTTAAAACTATGGCGATAATTGGTGCAGTGTACCAGTTATGGCAAACGTCATTAATAATACAAAGACAAAGTTTTGGCTCATTTTCGAAAAAAATTCTTCAAAATATAGATTGAAACCTTTCATTGAAAGTGGGGTTTTCCCAGAATTTTTAAACATAGTTCTCAACTAGTATGAACTAAGTCTTTTCTACTTGATGTAGAAGAAGATGTACGCTCATCATCCTGAAGCACCAAGAATAGACAGTAATGTTTGCTAGAATCAAAGATATGAAGAGAAAGTGTTGAAAGTTTCGTCAGTGTACGGTAGGTTGGAAATAGAATAGAAGAATTGAAAATTGAGCGAAAGTGCGTGGGTAAAGTAGTATTCGAACCAAGGACGTTACTATTGCCTAATCTACCTCTGCAGGGTAGGTCAAGGCACGGATGAATCCGCTTTTCTACTTACTACTTGCTACTTTGCTTGGCTTTTAACTCCCTGTCAATTAAATCTTCCTGCTTTTCCAACCCAGGAGCAATAAGTATTAAACCAGCTAAAATAAAAGCGGATTACTGTTATAAAATCAACATCAAGCTGCAAATAGTGATCATGGCAACAGTAAATTAAAATGCATAAATGTTAGTTCTGTAAAATTTAACAAACGTTTTCAGGATACCACAAATCAAGATTTTGGTGAAATGCTGCTATCGGTGAAAACGAACGAAAACGCGCTCAAGCGCGAACCACGGAACTCTACACTATAACACTTTACTAAATTGCTTGCATTTTAGGATCAACCGAATGGAGATCGTATATAATAGATACGAATGATTGTAGTATTTTTCATTTACATATATATACATGGGAATGGGAGGGACCATCAGGGCACCCGATTGAAGCACTTTGGGTGGGGAGAGTGGAAATGCCAACTCCCCATTGTTAACAGTTTGTGAATAGAGGGCGGGCTGTTCTCCCCGCCCATTGGGGCATCCTTAGGTTAGATAGCTTGCTCTTTTGACCAATTGTTCAATCTTGTTGTTGGAAGAAGATTCTTTATATCCCTGTGGATACGTATAAGTGATGTTGCCTATCGATCCACCCAACTCCTTTTTGGCCCTTCATACAATGGCATGATTAGGATAATTAGTGGTTATTAAAGCTTGATCAAGTCTAACAGAGAGGAGAGCCTATTGCTGTCGGACGTAGTTTCCGTGCTACAATGGGTGGTAGTACATATCATACATACTACTTGCTACTTTGCTTGGCTCACAGGAAATTTAATTGATGCCAAATGGTTATTCACTTTTGATTTTTTTTTTTCAAATTGGTTATTTTGTTACGTAACGATTTTAAAACCCCCCCTCCCCCATATGTCACAATAAGTAACGGTTGCTCAACCCCCCTCGCCCCCCTTCATGCGTTACGTAATTTGTGCACAAAGCCTAACATATAATTGCCTCTAATCAAAAGGTACCCCAACATAACTATGCTGATGTATTTTTTTAATTGTGTCTATGTTTCAGAACATAGATAATTTCCATGAATACTTATCTAGATTCTATTTTCGCCCGTTGAAAAGTCATTCCATTTAAGCGAAAAAATACTTAGGCCAAATCAGATCCATTTCCTTTATCTAAGAGTATGCTTCTTTTGCAGATACCCGAAACTTCATCTAACGGGTGTCCGCTTAAAAATGAGAATGATTATCACTTTTCCATCAGAACAAAAACGGCCGCATAGAAATGCTCACTTTAGATGAATGAATCGCTGCACTCTCCAGAAAATTTTCATACACTCTTATTTCACTCCAAACACGTTCAGTCGTGTTCAGCATGCCGCCTGAAACAGGGAAGAACTGCGCGCGCGTTGTACAATCTCTTTCAAGCGAACGAAGATCGTGGAAAAAATACACGGTGGACCATTTTGTCGTGAAAAGTTCCGGTATCCAATTGCATACCGCATCCTGGCATGCATGAGAGTAACCCGGAAGAAAGGTTGCGGGGCCGTCCAGCGAAAAATAATGAATGAGAAAACGCCCGCCGCTGGGCAGCATGTTCAACAACAAGGATTCGGTAAGTCAACGGGAAGCAGCCCGAAAGTTCCATTGTTCGAAGTCACCTTCATCTGGCAAGACGCCAAAGAAAGAAGGAATAGTGTGTAGAAAGAAAACCAGATCCCCAGGAGTACACAGATGAGCAGATCTCAAACCGTGAAATCCCAATGCCGCTGGATGACTCGGAATTACGGAGGAAAATCTTTCGTTCTGGACGACGAAAGCTACTTTCCTCTTTCGAAGTCTCAGATACCGGGAACGACCGATTCTACACTATACACAAATCTACTACTCCTCCAAAGTAATGTATAAGTTCAAGCAACAAATTTGAATCGAAGGTTATGTTATACATCGTAATATCCGATAAGGGTATTTCGAAGCCGTGGTTCAAACCAAGCGGTTTGGCCATCAAATCAGGAGGTGTACCAAAGAGAGTGTTTGCAGAAAATACTCATCCCATTTCTTAAACAACATCACTCGGATGGCAAATACGTGTTTTGGCCGGACAAGGCATCATCTGCACTACGCAAAAACGCTAACGTTTTTGGAGAGCCAAAATATACCATATGTCCCAAAAGACCGGAATCCGACAAATTTGCCACAGTGCCGTCCTATCGAGGATTTCTTCGGTCTGTTGAGCTCCATGGCATACAAGGATAATTGAAGGCCAAGAACACCAAGCAACTTACCAACAGGATCAAAAGCTGCATCCGAAAATCGATGTGGCTGCCGTCCAACGGTATTGTTGTATATTCCATGCTGTGGTGAAACCGACACGGACATCATCACGAATGCTACCATCTGTCCTGTAGGTTCAAGTTGAAACTTGTCACGTGTGTGATAATGAGGAGGAATATGTAGCAGAGAGAGATTCATTACGTGAACGAATTGTTAGGGAAAGCGGGAGTGAAGAATTTTCCCCACGAATTTTCGTTATCGGTAAACCTGATGAGCTTGCTGCATTCTATGTCGTAACCCAAAAGCTGGAATATAAACTGCCGTCGTTTTTGCGCTGTGTGGATGTCGTTGTAAAATTGAAATTCGTCCTTGTATTTTTACAACATTTATTACACTCGCAAATCCAAAAACGGACAATTGCTTCAACTTTTTTCGTTCCTGGAACAACATCAATCATGAACTCTTATCTGTACCACAAAATACACAGTTCCTTCACGAGTTATTTGGATCACTTAACTATCCACCATGGAACACCGCCTGTTTTCAGGTATACGTCCACTGCATGCATGCCATCTACGTTCTTTCAAGATATTGATAGATTCAAACGACATGTTACTGGACAACATATGCATCTCTTCGGCGCCTAAAATCAAATATCAAACCACACAAACCAGCAGAACGTGCATGATAACCCGGAAGGAAACAGATACGCATCCACTATGAAGACAGGCCACGTGGCTGATTTTGTTAACAAAAAACCTGAAATTACGAAACGTCAAGCTATTGAGAAAGCAATTTTGAATGAAAATGATGTTTTAGAATGAAGAACCAAGCTAAGAGAGAATGTTTATAAATTTTAGTTAAATCTATATAGCAAACCGATCCTTTCAAGAAAAGATGTGGTAGAAATTCAGAAGAATGTCACAGAAGAATTGAACAAAAGTTCAATTCAGTTTCCCGAAATCTAAAATGAGATTCTCTTCAGATAATCAATTTCGAAAACAGTGAAGGACAAAAAATATCAGGAGGTTGTTTGAGGCCCATAAAACAGCGAGAGAGAGAGAGAGAGAGGGAGAGAGAGAGAGAGAGAGAGAGAGATATGTGCTCAGTTCGTCGAGCTGAGTCGAATGGTGGTACGGTGGTAACGGTGGTATAACGGGTGTCCACTAAATAATGAGAACGAAAAGAATGGGTCAGGAAAAAATACCAGTGAAGTTTTGTTCAAACTGATTTATTTTATTAAAAGGGTCAACTTAAATCTTCAAACTAAGTTTAGTGAATATTGTCATATGGTCCGTGGTCGCCATGCGGCGCAGCTTAGTCGTTATGCTGGAACATGACCGTTGGACGGCAGCCACATCGATTTTTCGATGCAGCTTTTGATCCTGTTGGTAAGCTGTTTGGTGTTCTTGGCCTTCCAATTATCCTTCTGTATACCATGGAGCTCAAAAGACCGAAGAAATCCTCGATAGACGGCACTGTGGCAAATTTGTCGGATTCCGGTCTTTTGGGACATATGGTATATTTTGGCTCTCCAAAAACGTTAGCGTTTCTTTTGCGTAGTGCGATGATGCCTTGTCCGGCCAAAACACGTATTTGCCATCCGAGTGATGTTGTTTAAGAAATGGGATGAGTATTTTCTGCAAACACTCTCTTTGGTACACCTCTGGTTGATGGCCAAAGCCGCTTGGTTTGAATCCACGGCTTCGAAATACCCTTATCGGATATTACGATGTATAACATAACCTTCGATTCAAATTTGTGCTTGAACTTATACATTACTTTTGGAGGAGTAGTAGATTTGTCCTTAGTGTAGAATCGGTCGTTTCGGTATCTGAGACTTCGAAAGAGGAAAGTAGCTTTCGTCGTCCAGAACGAAAGATTTTCCGCCGTAAT